>JAUMJJ010000051.1:0-109688 GCA_033556795.1 Tapera naevia
GGAGAGAGCAGAGAGAGGGAGGGGCAAAGGGGGGGGGGGAGAGGGGGTAAAGGGGGGGGAGGGGGGCTGGACCAGGGAGGGGGGAGAGGGAGGGGAGGGGCTGGACCTGGGGGCGGGGGGAGGGGGGGGATGGGGAGAGTGGGGGGAAGGAGGGGGAAAGGGGGGAGAGAGCATGGGGGGGGGCAAAGTGGGGAGGGGGAGAGGGAGGGGGAGGGGCTGGGGGGGGGAAGGGGAGAGAGGGGGAGGGGGTGGGGGAGAGAGAGCAGAGAGAGGGAGGGGCAAAGGGGGGGGAAGGGGGGGAGGGAGGGGGTGGATGGGGGGGGAGGGAGAGGGGGGGAAAAGGGGGTGGGAGAGGGAGGGGGTGGGGGGGGAGAGAGCAGAGAGGGAGGGGCAAAGGGGGGGGGAGAGAGGGGAGGGGGGAAAGGGGGAGGAGGGGGGAGAGCATGGGGGGGGCAAAGTGAGGATGGGGGGGTGGGAGAGGGAGGGAGGGGGGGAGGGAGGGGGAGGGGGGGAGAGAGCAGAGAGAGGGAGGGGGAAAGGGGGGGAAAGGGGGGTAAAGGGGGTGGGAGAGGGAGGGGGAAACGTGGGGGAGAGGGAGGGGGAAAAGGGGGGGGAGAGGGAGGGGGAAGGGGGGGGGAAAGGGGGGAGAGGGGGAGAGGCATGGGGGGGTCAAAGTGAGATGGGGGGGCTGGGAGGGGGGGGGGAGGGGGGGGAGGGGGGGGACGAGAGCAGAGAGAGGGAGGGGGAAGGGAGGGAGAGGGGGGAGAGGGAGGGGGGAAAGGGGGGGGAAAGGGGTAAAGGGGGTGGAGAGAGGGGGGGAGAGGGAGGGGGAAAAGGGGGGGAGAGGGGGAGAAAGGGGGGAGAGGGAGGGGAAAGGGGGGGGAGAGGGGAGGGGGAAAGGGGGGGGAGAGGGAGGGGGAAAGGGGGGGGAGAGGGAGGGGGAAAAGGGGGGGGGAGAGGGGGGGGAAAGGGGGGGAGAGGGAGGGGGAAAGGGGATAAAGGGGGTGGGAGAGGGAAGGGGGAAAGGGGGGGAGAGGGAGGGGGAAAGGGGGGGGAGAGGAGGGGGAAAGGGGGGGGAGAGGGGGGGGAAAGGGGGGGAGAGGAGGGGGAAAGGGGATAAAGGGGGTGGGAGAGGGAGGGGGAAAGGGGGGGGAGAGGGAGGGGGAAAGGGGGGAGAGGGGGGAAAGGGGGGACGAGGGAGGGGGAAAGGGGGGGAGAGGGGGGGGAAAGGGGGGGGAGAGAGGGGGGAAGGGGGGGGGAGGGGGGAGGGAAGGGGGGGAGAGGGAGGGGGAAAGGGGGGGAGAGGGGGGGAAAGGGGGGGAGAGGGAGGGGGAGAGGGGGGGGAAAGGGGGGGAGAGGGAGGGGGAAAGGGGGGGGAGAGGGGGGAAAGGGGGGGGAGAGAGGGGGAAAGGGGGGGGGAGAGGGAGGGGGAAAGGGGGGAAAGGGAGGGGGAAAGGGGGGAGAGGGAGGGGGTGGGGGGGAGAGAGAGCATGGGGGGGGCAAAAGGGGGGTAAAGGGGGGGGGCAAAGGAGGGGGTGGGGGGGAGGGGGGAAATGGGGGGGGAGAGGGAGGGGCAGGACGGGGGGGGGGTCATATAGAGAGGGAGGGGTGGGGCTTTAAGGGGGGGGGTAAAGTTGGGGGGGGGGGAGATCATAGAGAGGGAGGGGCAGAAGGGCCCCGGGGGGAGATCATAGAGAGGGAGGGGAGGGGGGGGGGAAGAGGAGGCCCCCCCACCCCAGGTCCTTCTCCCCCCCCCCAGAAGGTTCTGGAGCCGGGGCCAAGGCAGGTGGGGCTGGAGGCAAACATAGGGCAATCCACTAGAGGGCGCTGCAAGCCAAGGAATGGGCCGGGAGCTTCGCGGGGGGGGGGAAAGAGGGGGGCCAAGGGGTGGGGGGTGAAGAGGAGGCAGAGGGGGTCAAAAAGGAGCTGGAGGAGCTGGATCCATGGGCCAAGGGGTGGAGAAGGACCTGGAGAACCTGGATCCATGGGCCAAGGGGCTGGAGAGGGACCTGGAGAACCTGGATCCGTGGGCCAAGGGGTGGAGAGGGACCTGGAGAACCTGGATCCATGGGCCAAGGGTGTGGAGAGGGACCTGGAGATCCTGGATCCATGGGCCAAGGGGGTGGAGAGGACCCTGGAGAACCTGGATCCATGGGCCAAGGGGTGGAGAGGGACCTGGAGAACCTGGATCCATGGGCCAAGGGGTGGAGAGGGCCCTGGAGAACCTGGATCCATGGGCCAAGGGGTGGAGAGGGACCTGGAGAACCTGGATCCATGGGCCAAGGGGTGGAGAGGGATCTGGAGAACCTGGATCCATGGGCCAAGGGGTGGAGAGGGAGAACTTGGAGAACATTCCCAGTTGGAACTCCATCCCACCACCCCCCCATCCTCTTCTCCTCGTTCCCAACTGGATCCCAGTGGATCCCAACTCCCGGCGCTGGGTGGCAGAAGAGGCTCATTTGATGCCTCCTGAGCCTTCCTTGGCGTTTCCAAGGGCAACGGAGCCGAGGAAGCATCTGCAACCGGTTCCTCATCCCCTTCCACCCACCCCAGGGACCTGGCTTTGGGCCTTCTCGAGGTCTTCCTTGGTCTCCAACCTCAAGGAGATGGAATCGTTGGAAAAGCTCCAGAGGGAGGAGACCAAAGAGAACATTCTGGGGCTGGAGAACATCTGGGAAGCTGAGCTGGGGGGAGGTTGTCCAACCCTGGAGAAGGACTTGGGTGGGGAGGTGACCTCCTTGAAGGGAAAGCCGAGGAGGAGCTTCTTAGAAGGTTCTGGAATGATGGGTCAAAGGGTCAACGACGGCTTTGGAGCGGGATGGGAATGACTTAGGTTGGACCTCGGGGAAGGAATTCCACGCGCTGAGGGTGAGGAGGTCCCAAGGTTGGCAGGGGAAGTGGTGGTTGCTCCGTCCCTGGAGGGGTTGAGGGTCCCCTGAGATCCGGTGGGAGGTGGCCCTGGATCTGGACAGGCTTTGAGGGCCTTTCTGACCCAAGGGAGGTGGTTGGGAAGAGGTTTGGGGGGGCCAAGGGAGAAGTTGAGGTGGTTGGGAAGAGCTTTGGGGCCAAGGGAGGTTCAAGATTGTTGGGAAGAGCTTTGAGGGCCAAGGGAGGTTCAAGGTTGTTGGGAAGAACTTTGAGGGCCAAGAGAGGTGGTTGGGAAGAATCTTTGAGGGCCAAGAGAGGTGGTTGGGAAGAATCTTTGAGGGCCAAAGGAGGTGGTTGGGATGAACTTTGGGCCCAAGGGTGCTTCAAGGTTGTTGGGAAGAACTTTGGGGCCAAAGGAAGTGTTTGGGAAGAGCTTTGAGGACCAAGAGAGCTTCAAGTGGGTTGGGAAGAGCTTTGAGGGCCAAGGGAGCTTCAAGGTTGTTGGGAAGAACTTTGGGGACCAAGGGAAGTGTTTGGGAAGAGCTTTGAGGGCCAAGAGAGGTGGTTGGGGAGAGCTTTGGGGCCAAGAGAGAATCGAGGGGGTTGGGAAGAGTTTTGAGGGCCAAGAGAGGTGGTTGGGAAGAGCTTTGGGGCCAAGGGAGCTTCAAGGTTGTTGGGAAGAGCTTTGGGGCCAAGGGAAGTGTTTGGGAAGAGCTTTGAGGGCCAAGGGAGAATCGAGGGGGTTGGGAAGAGTTTTGAGGGCCAAGGGAGGTTCAAGGTTGTTGGGGAGAGCTTTGAGGACCAAGAGAGAATCGAGGTGGTTGAGAAGAGCTTTGAGGGCCAAAGGAGGTGGTTGGGAAGAGCTTTGGGGCCAAGAGAGGTGGTTGGGGAGAGCTTTGGGGCCAAGGGAGCCTCAAGATTGTTGGGAAGAGCTTTGGGGCCAAAGGAGGTGGTTGGGGAGAGCTTTGAGGGCCAAAGGGAGCTTCAAGGGGGTTGGGAAGAGCTTTGGGGCCAAGGGAAGTGTTTGGGAAGAGCTTTGAGGACCAAGGTTGAAGCGAGGTGGTTGGGAAGAGCTTTGGGGCCAAAGGAGCCTCAAGGTTGTTGGGAAGAGCTTTGGGGCCAAGGGAGGTTCAAGGTTGTTGGGAAGACCTTTGAGGGCCAAGGGAGCTTCAAGGTTGTTGGGAAGAGCTTTGGGGCCAAGGGAAATGTTTGGGAAGAGCTTTGAGGGCCAAGAGAGAATCAAGGGAGTTGGGAAGAGTTTTGAGGGCCAAAGGAGGTGTTTGGGATGAGCTTTGGGGCCAAGGGAGCTTCAAGATTGTTGGGAAGAGCTTTGAGGGCAAAGAGAGGTGGTTGGGAAGAATCTTTGAGGGCCAAGGGAGCTTCAAGGTTGTTGGGATGAGTTTTGGGGCCAAGAGAGGTGGTTGGGAAGAGCTTTGAGGGCCAAGAGAGAATCGAGGTGGTTGAGAAGAGCTTTGAGTGCCAAAGGAGGTGGTTGGGAAGAGCTTTGAGGGCCAAGAGAGGTGGTTGGGGAGAGCTTTGAGGGCCAAGGGAGCCTCAAGGTTGTTGGGAAGAGCTTTGGGGCCAAGGGAAGTGTTTGGGAAGAGCTTTGAGGGCCAAGAGAGAATCAAGGGAGTTGGGAAGAGTTTTGAGGGCCAAAGGAGGTGTTTGGGATGAGCTTTGGGGCCAAGGGAGCTTCAAGATTGTTGGGAAGAGCTTTGAGGACCAAGGGAGGTGGTTGGGAAGAGCTTTGAGGGCCAAGAGAGGTGGTTGGGAAGAATCTTTGAGGGCCAAGGGAGCTTCAAGGTTGTTGGGAAGAGCTTTGGGGCCAAGGGAAGTGTTTGGGAAGAGCTTTGAGGGCCAAGGTTGAAGTGAGGAGGTCGGGAAGAGCTTTGAGGGCCAAAGGAGGTGGTTGGGATGAACTTTGGGCCCAAGGGTGCTTCAAGGTTGTTGGGAAGATCTTTGGGGCCAAAGGAAGTGTTTGGGAAGAGCTTTGAGGACCAAGAGAGCTTCAAGTGGGTTGGGAAGAGCTTTGAGGGCCAAGGGAGCTTCAAGGTTGTTGGGAAGAGCTTTGAGGGCCAAGAGAAGTGGTTGGGGAGAGCTTTGAGGGCCAAAGGAGGTTCCAGGTTGTTGGGAAGATCTTTGGGGCCAAAGGAGGTGTTTGGGAAGATCTTTGGAGGCCAAACCCCTCCAGGGACGGCGCAGCCACCCCTTCTCTGGACCACCTTGGACCAAGACCTCCCCTTCCAGTCCAAAGCTTCCCCCCGTTCATCCCATCTCTCCAGAACCTTCCGAGAAGCCCCTCCAAGCTCTCCATGGAAGACCCCTCCAAACCCTCCCTCTTTGTCCTCCACCTCCATCCCCTTCCCCAGGACTCCAGGTGGGACCTGAAGCCAAACAGAAACCGGACAAGGAACCTCCAAACCCACAAAAGGACCTCTGTGGTGGCCACCAAGGCAGGACAAGGCTCCTTCAAACCCTTCCACCTCCGAGAAGCTCCGGAGGAGCCAAGAGGTGGGGTTTTTTTTTAATTCCAATTTCCCTTTTTATCCCTTTTTTTGGGCCTCTGAGGAAGGAGTTGGGAGGAGGAGGAGAAGAAGAAGATCCTCCACCTCCTCCTCTTCTTCTCCAGAAGCTTTTGTGAAGGAGAACAATGACCTCAAGGTCTCCTCTTCCAGCTCAAGTGGGTGAATTAATTAATCAGACGTTGGAGAGGAAAGAGGGGGAGGAAGGAAAAAGAAGGGGGGGTCAAACCCCACCTTTTCACCACCGAAAGAACATTTTCTTTATTTTCCCCTTTTGGCACCAAAAGTTTAAAAAAAAAAACCCTCAATCCACCCAAAAAAAAAGCAGAATTTTGATTATTTTGATTATTTTGATTATTTCTCAGGTTGGGGTCTCTCTCTCTCCCTTTTTCTTGGTACAAAAGGATTGTTCTTGTCAAAAAAAAGCCAAATATGGGTGTTTTTTTTTATTTGTTAAGTCTTTTTGTTTTCCCACTGGGTTTTTGGAACCTAAAAGGGGCTCTACAAGGTCTTATTTTATAGCAAAAAAGAGCACTTGGCAAACAAAGCTTTATAACAAAAAAAAACCAGGCACTGATACATGGTAAAATCCTTTTCTTTCCTTTTTTTTTTGTGTCTTTTCATTTGTTTTTTTCCTCTTTTCTCTTTTTTTTTAAATATTTCGTTGCATCACAAGTAACAAGAATGAAAAAAAAGGCCACAGGTCAATTGTCACCATTACAGAAGGTCAAAAACTACTCCAAACCCTCCCCAAAATAATGAAAATTGGGCAAAAAAACCCCCAGCACTGCACGAAGGAATCCAATTCAAGGCCCCAAGAGGGAAAAAAACAACCCCCAGTGAAGCTGGAATAACCCAAAGAGTGATTAAAACCCCCCAAGTGGACCCAAAATGCAAAGCAGATCCCTCGAGGGTTAGAACTGAAAGGCAAAAAAAGAGTTGAATGGGTCTTGGAAAAAATGGGGTGGAAATCAAAAGAAACCCCAGAAATGCAAAGGAACCTCCTCCGAAAGGGAAGTGGAGCCCAAATCAACCCAAAAGAGGCAAAGAAACCCAAAACAAACCCAAAAAAACCCCCAGAAGAACCCAAAGGAACCCAAAAAGAGCCAAATGAAACCCAAATTAACCCAAAAAGACCCCAGAAGAACCCAAAGGAACCCAAAAAGAGCCAAATGAAACCCAAAAGACCCAAAAAGACCCCAGAAGAACCCAAAGGAACCCAAAAAGAGCCAATGAAACCCAAATTAACCCAAAAAGACCCAAATGAAACCCAAAAGACCCAAATAAAACCCAAAACAAACCCAAAAAACCCCAGAAGAACCCAAAGGAACCCAAAAAGAGCCAATGAAACCCAAATTAACCCAAAAAGACCCCAGAAGAACCCAAATGAGACCCAAAAGGACCCAATGAAAGCCCAAAAACCCAAATGAGACCCAAAAGACCCAATGAAACCCAAAATAAACCCAAAAAACCCCCAGAAGAACCCAAAGGAACCCAAAAAGAGCCAAATGAAACCCAAATTAACCCAAAAAGACCCCAGAAGAACCCAAAGGAACCCAAAAAGAGTCAATGAAACCCAAATTAACCCAAAAAGACCCAAATGAAACCCAAAAGACCCAAATAAAACCCAAAACAAACCCAAAAAACCCCAGAAGAACCCAAAGGAACCCAAAAAGACCCAAATGAAACCCAAAAGACCCAAAAAGACCCCAGAAGAACCCAAATGAGACCCAAAAGGACCCAATGAAAGCCCAAAAACCCAAATGAGACCCAAAAGACCCAATGAAACCCAAAATAAACCCCAAAAACCCCCAGAAGAACCCAAAGGAACCCAAAAAGAGCCAAATGAAACCCAAATTAACCCAAAAAGACCCCAGAAGAACCCAAAGGAACCCAAAAAGAGCCAAATGAAACCCAAAAGACCCAAAAAGACCCCAGAAGAACCCAAAGGAACCCAAAAAGAGCCAATGAAACCCAAATTAACCCAAAAAGACCCAAATGAAACCCAAAAGACCCAAATAAAACCCAAAACAAACCCAAAAAACCCCAGAAGAACCCAAAGGAACCCAAAAAGAGCCAAATGAAACCCAAATTAACCCAAAAAGACCCCAGAAGAACCCAAAGGAACCCAAAAAGAGCCAAATGAAACCCAAAAGACCCCAGAAGAACCCAAAAGAGACCCAAAAGGACCCAAATGAAACCCAAAAGACCCAAAAAGACCCAAATGAAACCCAAAACAAACCCAAAAAACCCCAGAAGAACCCAAATGAGACCCAAAAAAACCCCAGAAGAACCCAAAGGAACCCAAAAAGACCCAATGAAACCCAAGACAAACCCAAAAAACCCCAGAAGAACCCAAAAAGACCCAAATTAAACCCAAAAGACCCAAATGAAACCCCAAAAAACCCCAGAAAACCCAAATGAACCCAAAAGATCCAAATGAAACCCAAAACAAACCCAAAAAACCCCAGAAGAACCCAAATGAAACCCAAAAGGACCCAAAACAAACCCAAAAAAACCCAGAAGAACCCAAATGAGACCCAAAAGGACCCAATGAAACCCAAAAAACCCAAATGAGACCCGAAAGACCCAATGAAACCCAAGACAAACCCAAAAAACCCCAGAAGAACCCAAACAAACCCAAAAGGACCCAAATGAAACCCAAAAGACCCAAATGAAACCCAAAACAAACCCAAAAAAAACCCAGAAGAACCCAAATGAGACCTAAAAAAACCCAGAAGAACCCAAACAAACCCAAAAGATCCAAATGAAACCCAAAAACACCCCAGAAGAACCCAAAGGAACCCAAAAAGACCCAATGAAACCCAAGACAAACCCAAAAAGGCCCCAGAAGAACCCAAAGGAACCAAAAAAGACCCAAATGAAACCCAAAAGACCCAAAAAAACCCCAGAAGAACCCAAAGGAACCCAAAAAGACCCAAATGAAACCCAAAAGAGCCAAAACAAACCCAAAAAAACCCAGAAGAACCCAAATGAGACCCAAAAGGACCCAAATGAAACCCAAAAGACCCAAATGAGCCCCAAAAAAACCCAAAAGAGCCAAATGAAACCCAAAAAAACCCAAATGAGACCCAAAACAAACCCAAAATCCCCCAGAAGAACCCAAAGGAACCCAAAAAGAACCCAAAACAAACCCAAAAAAAACCCAGAAGAACCCAAAGGAACCCAAAAAAAACCCAGAACCCATTTTTCCCATTTTCCTTTCTTTTTTCCCATTTTCCTTTCTTTTTTCCCATTTTCCTTTTTTTTCCATTTTTCCTTTTTTTTCCCATTTCCCCTTTTTCCATTTTTCATTTTTTTCCCATTTTTCATTTTTTCCCATTTCCCTCTTTTTTTTCCTATTTTTCCTTTTCCCCATTTCCCCCCTTTTTCTCCATTTTTCCTTTTTTCCCCATTTTCCTTTTTTCCCATTTTTCCTCCTTTTTTTCCCATTTTTCCTCTTTTTATCCCATTTCTCCCCCTTTTTTCCCATTTCCCCTCCTTTTTTTTTCCATTTCCCCCCCTATTTTCCCATTTTCCCTCTTTTTTTCCCATTTTTCCTTTTTTCCCATTTTCCTGGGTTTTTTCCCCATTTCCCCCCCTTTTTCCCCATTTTCCCCCTTTTTTTTCCCCATTTTCCTCTTTTTTTTCCCATTTTCCTGGTTTTTTTCGCATTTCCCCCCTTTTTTTTCCCTATTTTTCCTCTTTTTTTCCATTTCTCCCCCTTTTTTCCCATTTCCCTCCCTTTTTTTCCCATTTCCCCCCCTTTTTTCCCATTTTCCCTCTTTTTTTTCCCCATTTTTCCTTTTTTTCCCATTTTCCTGAGGGTTTTTCCCCATTTCCCCCCCCTTTTTTTTCCATTTTCCTCCTTTTTCCCCATTTTTCTTTTTTTTTTCCATTTTCCTGGTTTTTTTCCTCTTTTTTTCCCCATTTCCCCCCTTTTTTTCCCCATTTCCCCCCTTTTTTCCCCATTTCCCCCCTTTTTTTTCCCCATTTCCCCCCTTTTTTCCCCATTTCCCCCCTTTTTTTCCCCATTTCCCCCCTTTTCTCCCCATTTCCCCCCCAATTCCATCTTCACCTTCGATCGGTGCTTCCTCCCGCAAAGCCCTTTCTTCTCAGCCACCTCCGGTGGTCACCAAACTCCTCACCTCAAGGTCCCACCTGGTCCCACCACCCCCTCCCCAACCCCAACCCCGACCAAAAGAACCCCAAAAAGGCCTTTTTTTGCCCCAAAACTCCCCCCCCCCAAAAAAAGACGACCTCGGAAGACTCAAATCGGTCCAAGTTGCATCGCTGGTGGGACCAAGAGTTGGAGAACCGTTGAGCGTTCCTTGCAGCTACACAGAAGACAAGAAGGTCAAAGAAGTTCTGGATGAAGAGGTTCTTCCCCAGTTCCTCCACCTGGAGGTGGATCCGGTCCCACCTCAAAAAAAAAACCAAAACCCCCCCAAAAAAAAGCCTGGAAATTCCCATTTTGGGCCGTTCTTGGAGAGTTTCTTCACCTGGGCTTGGTCAAGGCTTCCCAAGAGCCGTCGTGGTTTCGAGTCAAGGTCACCTCGGAGAAGGCAGCTGGAGGTTGTCCCACCTCAACTGGGTTGGGAAGGAATGGGGTGGCCCAAGGACTGGAAGGGGAGGGGTTGGGTTGGAGATCTTGTCAAAGGGGGGAAGTCAACCAGGTTCTTCCATTCTTCAGGTCAGGATGGAGAAGGTCCACCAGGATCTGGCCAAGTTTTCCACTCTTCAGGCCAGGATGGAGAAGGTCCACCACCACCTGGCCAGGTTCTGCCAATCTTCAGGTCAGGATGGAGAAGGTCCACCAGGATCTGGCCAGGTTCTTCCATTCCTCAGGTCAGGATGGAGAAGGTCCACCAGGATCTGGCCAGGTTCTTCCATTCCTTAGGTCAGGATGGAGAAGGACCAAACTGGGACCGGTCGTGGTCCACCAGGACTTGGTCTCCTTGTCAGAGCAAAAGGATATGGCTTGTCCTTCACACCCTCTGGAGGGACAACCCCACCAGCCAAGGGACCACTGGCCACCGTTGGGTGGCATGGAGCTCCTCCAGTTGGCCAAGAGGACCATCAGGTGGTGCATTGGGTGGAGCTCCTCCAGTTGGCCAAGGGGACCATCAGGTGGTGCATTGGGTGGAGCTCCTCCAGTTCCCAAGAGGACCATCAGGTGGTGCATTGGGTGGAGCTCCTCCAGTTCCCAAGAGGACCATCAGGTGGTGCATTGGGTGGAGCTCCTCCAGTTGGCCAAGAGGACCATCAGGTGGTGCATTGGGTGGAGCTCCTCCAGTTGACCAAGAGGACCATCAGGTGGTGCATTGGGTGGAGCTCCTCCAGTTCCCAAGAGGACCATCAGGTGGTGCATTGGGTGGAGCTCCTCCAGTTGGCCAAGAGGACCATTGGCCACGTCGGTTGGGCTCATCCTTTCTTCCAACCCCCCCTTTCCATCAACCCAGGCTTTCCAAGTCCAACGTTTCTCCTCGGCTCGAGGTCTCCTCGGGATCCACCACCACATCTGGGAGCAACATCTGGGGCCAAAGGTGGACCTTCGCTACCGGATATATTTACAGGGACGGGGGAAACGGCGAAGAATGTGGCTTCAACCTTCCTTCTTCTCCATTTTTCCAGAAAGGACCATCCAAGAAAAGCCACCACCACCCCAAACCCCACCACCCCAAACCCCTTTTTTAATCCTCCCAAGAAAGGAGACGTCGCTTTTGGATTTCCACCACCCCAAGCTCTCGGGGTGAAGAGGGTGGAGGTTGCTCCAACTGAAAGAGAAGGGTTTTGGGGGTAAAACACGAGACGAACGTGAAGTCTACGTGGAAAAACCTAGAACTTTGGAGGTCCACCAGCCCAGGAGAAGGAGAAGCGATCGCCCTTCTGTTGCATAAAGTCAAAGATGGGCCAGAACCACCCCCACCCCACCAAGGAGAAGAAGATGGAACCTTCAGACCCTTCCACGGGGACGGGGGGTTTATGGCATTTATTCGGGTGTCGAGAGGTCGGGGTGGGGTGGGGTGGGGTGGGAGAAGAAAAAAGGTCTACTCGAAGGTTTTGGAGGACGTGCCAGGTCGGTGTGGCTGTAGGAACGTCAAGAGGTGGTCACCTGACCACCAAAGTCCACCAAGGTTCCCTCGGTTGGGTTGGGCCTTCCAGACTTTGAAGTTGCCAAAGTTCTCGGATGAGCTCCTGCGCCGAGGGTTGAGCTCCTGAAATGCCAAGGAGCTGCCAGAGAAGCTCCTGGGCCACCACCACCACCACCACCACCACCACCTCCTGGAGAAAGTGCAACTTGATGCTTGTAGGACTTCATAAGGCTTGGGCAAACGTTGGGGGATGACCAGGAACCGGCAGTTCCACGACGGAAGGAGGAGGCAGCGAGTGGTCCACACTTGGAGAAGAACGATGGAAGAAGAGATGAGGTCCATCAAAGCTGTCAACTTGGGTCAACACAACCCAACCCCAAAGGGTCAACCCAAGCCATCCCCAAAGGGTCAACCCAACCCATCTCCAACAGGTCAACCCAACCCCAAAGGGTCAACCCAACCCATCTCCAAGGAGTCAACCCAACCCATCTCCAATAGGTCAACCCAACCCATCTCCAAGGGGTCAACCCAACACCCCAGACGGTCAACCCAACCCATCTCCAAGGGGTCAACCCAACCCAACCCCAATAGGTCAACCCATCCCCAAAGGGTCAACCCAATCCATCTCCAATAGGTCAACCCAACCCATCTCCAACAGGTCAACCCAACCCCAAAGGGTCAACCCAGCCCAACTCCCAAGGGGTCAACCCAACCCCAATAGGTCAACCCAGCCCAACTCCAAGGGGTCAACCCAACCCAACCCCAAAGGGTCAACCCAACCCATCTCCAAGGAGTCAACCCAACCCATCTCCAATGAGTCAACCCAACCCAACCCCAAAGGGTCAACCCAACCCATCTCCAAGGGGTCAACCCAACCCAACCCCAATAGGTCAACCCAACCCATCTCCAAGGGGTTAACCCAACCCAACCCCAAAGGGTCAACCCAGCCCAACTCCCAAGGGGTTAACCCACCCCAACCCCAAAGGGTCAACCCAACCCATCTCCAAGGGGTCAACCCAACCCAACCCCAATAGGTCAACCCAACCCATCTCCAAGGGGTCAACCCAACACCCCAAAGGGTCAACCCAACCCATCCCCAAAGGGTCAACCCAATCCATCTCCAATAGGTCAACCCAACCCCAAAGGGTCAACCCAACCCATCTCCAAGAGGTCAACCCAACCCAACCCCAATAGGTCAACCCAACCCATCTCCAAGGGGTCAACCCAACACCCCAAAGGGTCAACCCAACCCATCCCCAAAGGGTCAACCCAATCCATCTCCAATAGGTCAACCCAACCCCAAAGGGTCAACCCAACCCATCTCCAAGGGGTTAACCCAACCCATCTCCAATAGGTCAACCCAGCCCATCCCCAAAGGGTCAACCCAACCCATCTCCAGTGGGTCAACCCCACCCAATCCAACTCCAACCCATCAACCCAACAACCCAACCCCAACAGCTCAACCCAACTCCAACCCAACCCCACCAACCCAACGGCTCAACCCAACTACAATGGCTCAACCCACCCAACCCCACCAACCCAACCCCAACGGCTCAACCCAACTCCAACAACTCAATCCAATCCCAACAGCTCAACCCAACCCAACTCCAACTGCTCTACCCAACCAACCCCAACCCATCAACTCCAATGGCTCAACCCAACTCCCAACAGCTCAACCCAACCCACCCAACCCCACCAACCCAACTCCCCAATGGCTCAACCCAACTCCAACCCAACCCAACTCCAACGACTCAACCCAACTCCAACCCAACCCAACTCCAACAGCTCAACCCAATTCCAACGGATCAACCCAACTCCAACCCAACTCCAACTGCTCAACCCAACCCCACCAACCCAACTCCCCAATGGCTCAACCCAACTCCAACCCAACGGCTCAACCCAATTCCAGTCCCACCAACCCAACTCCCCAATGGCTCAACCCAACTCCAACCCAACCCAACGGCTCAACCCAACTCCAACTGCTCAACCCAACCCCAACAGCTCAACCCAACCAACCCAACTCCAATAGCTCAACCCAACTCCAACTGCTCTACCCAACCAACCCCAACCCATCAACTCCAACGGCTCAACCCAACCCACCCAACCCCACCAACCCAACTCCCCACCAACTCAACCCAACCCAACTCAACCCAACCCAACTCCAACTGCTCAACCCAACCCCAACAGCTCAACCCAACCCAACCCAACCCCACCAACCCAACTCCAATAGCTCAACCCAACTCCAACTGCTCTACCCAACCAACCCCAACAGCTCAACCCAACCCAACCCACCCAACCCAACTCCCCAACAACTCAACCCAACTCCAACCCAACCCAACGGCTCAACCCAACTCAGCCCAACCCAACTCCAACTGCTCAACCCAACCCCAACAGCTCAACCCAACCCAACCCAACTGCTCAACCCAACCAACCCAACTCCAATAGCTCAACCCAACTCCAACTGCTCTACCCAACCAACCCCAACGGCTCAACCCAACCCCACCAACCCAACTCCCCAACAACTCAACCCAACTCCAACCCAACCCAACGGCTCAACCCAACTCAACCCAACCCAACTCCAACTGCTCAACCCAACCCCAACAGCTCAACCCAACCCAACCCCAACAACTCAACCCAACCCAACGGCTCAACCCAACTCAACCCCAACAACTCAACCCAACCCAACGGCTCAACCCAACTCAACCCCAACAACTCAACCCAACCCAACGGCTCAACCCAACTCAACCCAACCCAACTCCAACTGCTCAACCCAACCCCAACAGCTCAACCCAACCCAACCCCACCAACCCAACTCCAATAGCTCAACCCAACTCCAACTGCTCTACCCAACCAACCCCAACGGCTCAACCCAACCCAACCCCACCAACCCAACTCCCCAACAACTCAACCCAACTCCAACCCAACAGCTCAACCCAACTCAACCCAACCCAACTCCAACTGCTCAACCCAACCCCAACAGCTCAACCCAACTCCAATAGCTCAACCCAACTCCAAATGCTCTACCCAACCAACCCCAACGGCTCAACCCAACCCAACCCCACCAACCCAACTCCCCAACAACTCAACCCAACTCCAACCCCTACCCCGAATCTGACCGTGTCCTTCAGCACCGCCTCCCTCCACGCTACCGCAGGCTACACCCGGAGGAGACCTCTTGGACCCGGGCTCGGGGTGGGGTGGGGTGGGATGGGGAAGGGGTGGGGAGAGGGGGGGGGGGGTGGGAAATGGTCATCAGATCACAGCCACTTGGAGTCACGTCACGTCGCCGATGAGAGGAACATTGGAAGGCACAGTGGTAACAAATTGTCGCGTTCTAACCTTGTCCCTCGGAAAATCCCAGCCAGAAAAGAACAAGAAACCCCCAAAAAACCAAGAAAAACTGGTGGGGAAGGGGTTGAGCTCTGATAAAAAATCACCATTTTTGTCTTTAAACCCCCCCCCTCCCACCTGGGTTTTCCCAAAAAAGAAAAAAAAAAACAAACCCCAAAAGTCTTGTCTTGAAGAAACATCTCCCAACCTTCATCAACCAATCAGAAGCAGGGGGTGGGAGGGGGGGGGGGAAGAGTCCAAGAGGTGGGAAGAGGGCGAAGGCAAAAAAGAGAGGTTGGGGGGGGGTGAGGAGAGCAAATAAAAGACAACCCCCCCCCCAAAAAAAGTAACAAAATCCCCTTATTTACAGGAAAATCTTGGGCAAAAAAAAAAAAAAAAGGCAAAAATCCACAATTTTTTCTTCTTTTTTTTTTTTTTGTCTTTTTTTTTTTTTTTCTTGCGGGAGCCAAAAAAAAAAACAACAAAACCCCGAAAAAAACCAATGAAAAAGAGGCCAAAAAAAAAAACAATCCGGAAGAAAAAAAAAAAACAGCCCCCAAAATCCCAAAAACAAAAAAAGTCCATAGTCACTAAAATTTTTTATATATATTTATATATATTTATAGATATAATCTCATTATTTCTTTCATTTTTTTTTTGTCTCACAGGTCTCTGAAGATCCATCCGGTTCCTCCTTTGCAACCAAAAAAAAAACACCTCAAAAACCTCTGCGTTTTCCTTTTTTTCCCTGGTTCCAAAAAAAAAAAAAATACCAAAAATGAAAGGAATGACCCCAAAAATCGAAGAAATTTGAACTAAAAGGAGGTTTCTTTCAGGAATTGGTCTTTTTTCCCCTCCAGGGTTGGTTTTTTCGAAAGCCTCTTCGAAGAAACCTTTGGGATTTCCTCCTTTTCGTCGTTATTGCGAGGTTTGAAATCTTTTGGGGTTTCTTTTTTTTTGTTCAATTTAGAAATTTCTGGATTTTTTTTTTCATTTTCTTCTTCTTTCCAAAAAAAAAAACAAAAAAAAAGGCAAAATGACCCCAAAAACAACAACAAAAAGCAAAGGTGGGTGGAGAAGGAAAAGGTCGCCCCGTGGGAGCCTCTTCTCGCGCGGCTCCGGAAGGTCCCGTCGGGAGAGGTTGGAGGTTCCTTGGTTCCGGAAGCCTCCGTTGGGAGTTTGGGATTCGTCACCTTGCTCGGACTTCGTCTTGGTTTTTGGAAACCACAAAGGACACCAAAAGAAGAAGAAAATAAAGAAGAGCCGAGGAATTCGGGGTGGGATTCGGAGGAGAAGACCTTTCGGGGCTCGGGGCGGAGAGAAGAGAGCTCGGAAGGGAGTGGAGGGGTTCGCTCGGAAGGGAGGAAGGTGGCAGCTTGGACCTGAGGGAGAAGGAGAAGGGGTCAAGAGGAGATGGGGTGGGAGAGGCCTGGAGGTCGGAGAAGGCCTCTGAGATCATCGAAGCCAACCATGGAACCGTTGAGGTTGGAGAAGGTCTCCGAGATCATCAAATCCAATTATGGAATCAAAAAGGTTGGAGGAGATCTCCAAGGTCCTCAAATCCAACCATGGAACTGTTGAGGTTGGAGAAGGTCTCCAAGATCATCAAATCCAGTTATGGAATCGTTGAGGTTGGAGAAGATCTCCAAGGTCCTGAAATTCAACCATGGAACTGTTGAGGGTGGAGAAGGTCTCCAAGATCATCAAATCCAATTATGGAATCAAAGAGGTTGGGGAAGGTCTCCAAGGTCATCAAATCCAATCATGGACTCAAAAAGGTTGGAGGAGATCTCCAAAGCCATGAAATTCAACCATGGAACTGTTGAGGTTGGAGAAGGTCTCCAAGATCATCAAATCCAATTATGGAATCAAAGAGGTTGGAGAAGGTCTCCAAGATCATCAAATCCAATTCTGCAATCGTTGAGGTTGGAGAAGATCTCCAAGGTCCTGAAATCCAACCATGGACTCAAAAAGGTTGGAGGAGATCTCCAAGGCCATGAAATTCAACCATGGAACTGTTGAGGGTGGAGAAGGTCTCCAAGATCATCAAATCCAATTATGGAATCAAAAAGGTTGGAGGAGATCTCCAAGGTCATGAAATCCAACCATGGAACTGCTGAGGTTGGAGAAGGTCTCCAAGATCATCAAATCCAGTTATGGAATCGTTGAGGTTGGAGAAGATCTCCAAGATCCTGAAATCCAACCATGGACTCAAAAAGGTTGGAGGAGATCTCCAAGGTCATCAAATCCAACCATGGAACTGTTGAGGTTGGAGAAGGTCTCCAAGATCATCAAATCCAATTATGGAACCAAAAAGGTTGGGGAAGGTCTCCAAGGTCCTCAAATCCAACCATGGAACTGTTGAGGTTGGAGAAGATCTCCAAGGTCATCCAGTCCAAAACCATGGAATCCCTGAGGTTGGAGAAGACCTCCAAGCTCCCCCAGCCCAACCCCACCATGTCCACCAAACCCTCTCTCCCCCAGCACCACATCTCCAAGGAGTTTTGAAGCCCTCCAAGGATGGAGACTCCACCACCTCCTTGGGCAACCTTCTCCAGAGCTCCAGCCTCACCCTCCCACCACCACCACCACTGTCCCACCTCAACGTGGTCCAGGAGAAGCTCTGAGGCCAAGCCCAAACCTCCCCATCTACGTGGTGGCCTCCACGGGACACGTTCATCTCCAGGAGATGGAGGGGCCACCAAGAAAGGTCCCAAGGTGGGAGAAGGTTGAAGCCAACTTGCCTTTGACTCTTTACATCTGTCCCATGTGGTTGGAGGCATCTCCCATCCCTGGGTGAGGTCCTGCCAGGGAAAGTGGAGGAGGATCTGAGGAGACCTTCTCTTCTTCTCTCCTCTTCAGACAGGCGGCCTTGGGGTTCAGGTTCCTTTCTGTTGGGTGGAAGAGAAGGGGACCTTCAGACCTGGACCTTTTTGAGGCAACGGGGGAGTCCTTGAGGTTGGAGAAGACCTCGGAGATCATCCAACCCCCAACCGGAAACCCAACCCCACCAGTGTCTCCGAAACCCTGGCCCTCAAAGAGTCATCTCCAGGGGTTCTGAAGGTCTCCAGGGATGGAGGCTCCACCACTGCCACATCTCCAGGGGGTTTGAAGGTCTCCAGGGATGGAGGCTCCACCACTGCCCACCCCAGACAGCCTCTTCTCTCTTCCTCTGGAACCCCATCCCAGACCAAGGTCCAGGAGAACCCAACCTGAAGCTCTTCTGCCCCTGGAACCCAAACCCAACCAAGATCCAAGAAGAACCCAACCTGAAGCTCTTCTCCCCCTGGAACCCAAACCCAACCAAGCTCCAGGAGAACCCAACCTGGAGCTCTTCTCCTCTCTCCATGGAACCCAACCATGGTCAAGAAGAACCCAACCTGGAGCTCTTCTCCCTTTCTCCATGGGATCCAACCAAGGTCAAGAAGAACCCAACCTGGAGCTCTTCTTCCTTCTCCTGGAATCCCAACTCAACAAAGGTCCAAGAGAACCCAACCTGGAGCTCTTCACCCCCTGGAACCCAAACCCAACCAAGGTCCAGAAGAACCCAACCTGAAGCTCTTCTCCCCCTGGAACCCAAACCCAACCAAGTCCCAGAAGAACCCAACCTGAAGCTCTTCTCCTCTCTCCATGGAACCCAATCATGGTCAAGAAGAACCCAACCTGGAGCTCTTCTTCCTTCTGGAATCCCAACTCAACAAAGGTCCAAGAAAACCCAACCTGGAGCTCTTCTCCCCCTGGAACCTAAACCCAACCAAGCCCCAGGAGAACCCAACCTGAAGCTCTTCTCCCCCTGGAACCCAAACCCAACCAAGGTCCAAGAAGAACCCAACCTGGAGCTCTTCTCCCTTTCTCCATGGGATCCAACCAAGGTCCAGAAGAACCCAACCTGAAACTCTTCTTCCTTCTCCTGGAATCCCAACTCAACAAAGGTCCAAGAGAACCCAACCTGGAGCTCTTCACCCCCTGGAACCCAAACCCAACCAAGGTCCAGAAGAACCCAACCTGAAGCTCTTCTCCCCCTGGAACCCAAACCCAACCAAGGTCCAGAAGAACCCAACCTGAAGCTCTTCTCCTCTCTCCATGGAACCCAATCATGGTCAAGAAGAACCCAACCTGGAGCTCTTCTTCCTTCTGGAATCCCAACTCAACAAAGGTCCAAGAAAACCCAACCTGGAGCTCTTCTCCCCCTGGAACCCAAACCCAACCAAGCCCCAGGAGAACCCAACCTGAAGCTCTTCTCCCCCTGGAATCCCAACTCAACCAAGGTCCAAGAAGAGCCCAACCTGGAGCTCTTCTCCCTTTCTCCATGGGATCCAACCAAGGTCCAGAAGAACCCAACCTGAAGCTCTTCACCCCCTGGAACCCAAACCCAACCAAGCTCCAGGAGAACCCAACCTGAAGCTCTTCTCCCCCTTTCCCCCTGGACCCAACCCGAGATCTTGGGCCTGGTTGGACGTCGCCATGGGTTGGCCCAAGCGACCTCGGACTTGCTGCTCCAAGCTGAGGATGACGGCCACGGCCTGGTGGAGGATGAGGAGCTTGGTTTGGGGTTTGTCACTCTTCAGGTGGAGCTGGACCATCCTTCCCAACTCCTTGAAGGCTTCGTTGATGTCTCGGACGCGGAGGCGCTCCCGGGCGTTGTTGGCCATTCTCCTCTCCTTCTCCCTCTCGGCCTTCTGCTCCGGGGTGAGGTCCTCGTCGTCATTATTGCTGAGGAGAAAGAGGAGGAACAAAGCATCTTCCAATGAGGTGGAAACCAAGAGGTTCCTCACCGCTTCGGAGCCCAATGAAAGGAAGAGGAGGAGTCGAGCAGCTGAGAACTTCCGAGAGGTTCTTCAAGGAGAAATGGGTTGGGAAGGGACCTTAAAGCCCATGGGACATCTCAAACTGGATGAGGTGGCTCCAAGCCCCATCCAACATGGCCTTCAAGACCTCCAGGATCGTGGAATCATGGGTTGGAAGGGACCTTAAAGACCATGGGGCATCTCCCAGTGGATCAGGAGGCTCCAAGCCCCATCCAACGTGGCCTTCAAGACCTCCAGGATCGTGGAATCATGGGTTGGAAGGACCTTAAAGACCATGGGGCATCTCCCATTGGATGAGGTGGCCTTCAAGCCCCATCCAACATGGCCTTCAAGACCTCCAGGATCGTGGAATCATGGGTTGGAATGGACCTTAAAGACCATGGGGCATCTCAAACTGGATGAGGTGGCTCCAAGCCCCATCCAACATGGCCTTCAAGACCTCCAGGATCGTGGAATCATGGGTTGGAAGGGACCTTAAAGACCATGGGGCATCTCCCAGTGGATCAGGAGGCTCCAAGCCCCATCCAACGTGGCCTTCAAGACCTCCAGGATCGTGGAATCATGGGTTGGAAGGACCTTAAAGACCATGGGGCATCTCCCATTGGATGAGGTGGCCTTCAAGCCCCATCCAACATGGCCTTCAGGACCTCCAGGATCGTGGAATCATGGGTTGGAATGGACCTTAAAGACCATGGGACATCTCAAACTGGATGAGGTGGCTCCAAGCCCCATCCAAGGTGGCCTTCAAGACCTCCAGGATCGTGGAATCATGGGTTGGAAGGACCTTAAAGACCATGGGGCATCTCAAACTGGATGAGGTGGCTCCAAATCCAATCCAAGGTGGCCTTCAAGACCTTCAGGATCATGGAATCATGGGTTGGAAGGGACCTTAAAGCCCATGGGGCATCTCCCAGTGCATCAGGAGGCTCCAAACCCCCATCCAAGCTGGTCTTGGAAGACCTCCAGGGAGTGACTTATGGTCCCCCCTCCAAGGCCCACGTTGGTGGCTCCATCTTTGCCCGTCCCACGGTCTCTGGTTCCTCAGCAGAGGCTTCCAAGCCCAGAAGGTCACCACCATCCACTTGAGGACCATCATCTCCATCACCTTGGATCCACCAAGGCCAAAGCCACCCGGGGTGGGGATGGACAACCCCCAAGTCCCAACGGGCGCCGAGCCAGGGAGGTCATTTATGGCCATGAAGAACCTCATGGGGACCTTCTACCACCTCTCTGCCCCCAGAAGGAAGGTCTTCAACAGAAGCTCCGCCCACCGGGGGGGGGTCCTGGTGCCTCCATATTTAGGATGAGTTATGCAAATGAGGTCATAAATATTCAGCAAGCCCTAAACTTGAGGGTTTTGACCCAAATACGAGGAGGAACCTTTTGAAGCTGGAAGGACCTTCAAAGCAAAAATGTTAACTCAGCAAAACTTGGGAAGACCTCCAAGAGGACCTCAACGGCACCGTTTTGGTCGGATGGAGGAGACCCACCATGACCTGGAACCTTCACATGGAACCACAGGGTGGGGTTGGGTTGGAAGGGACCTCAAAGGTCATCCAGGTTATGGAATCATCAATGGGTTGGGTTGGAAGGGACCTCAAAGGTCATCCAGGTCAAGGAATGATCAATGGGTTGGGTTGGAAGGGACCTCCAAGGCCATCCAGGTCAAGGAATGATCAATGGGTTGGGTTGGAAGGGACCCCAAGGCCCATCCAGTTCCAACTGGGCCACCTCCCATTGGCTCAGAGAGCTCCAAGCTCCATCCAACCTGGCCTTGGACACCTCCAGGGATGGGACAGCCACAGCTTCTCTGGGCAACCTGGGCCAGGACCTCCCTAACCTCATGGTGAGGAAGTTCACATCCAACCCAACCCAACCCATCCCAACCCAACCCAACCCAACCCAACCCATCAAGAAGCTCCAGACCAGGTTGGATGGAGCTTGAAGGCCCCCATTGACCCAGCAGGAGGTGCCTCCACCTCATGGAGCTGGATGGGCTTTGAGGTCCCTTCCAACCCAACCCAACCCAACCATCCCAATCCAACCCAACCCAACCCAACCTAACCCAACCCAAACCAACCTAACCCAACCCAACCCAACCCAACCCAACCCAACCCAACCCAACTCAACCCAACTCAACCCAACCCAACCCAATCATCCCAACCCAACCCAACCCAACCCAACTCAACCCAACCCAACCCAATCATCCCACCCCACCCCACCCCACGTCCAACCCGAAGCCGTTTGAAGTTCTTCAGAGACGAAGAACTTCCTCGAGAGGCCCCAAAAGGGTTGGAATTTGAAGGCCGGGGACCCGCAAGGCCCCACCCATTCTACGTGGGATGGGGTTCTACCAACCAGGAGAGAACCTCGAGGTTGTCTCCTGGTCTGGTCACTTCATAGCAATCCAGAAGTGGAATTGAATGAAGCGACACCACGAGGTGGGGTTACCTAGATCTTGACCTCGTAATTGATTTGATCTCCTTCTTGTCCTCCTCCAGCTTCTTCTCCTCAGAAGATTTGGGCTCTTGGAGGTTCTCATCTCCTTCCTCGTCCGATTTGATCTCGGAGCTTCCTGAAGAGACGCTCTGGCCCTGCAGCCCCGTCGGGAGCCCTGCCAGAGACACGGCGACGCTGCAGGTCTCCTCCAACCCAACCCATCCCACGCTCTTCAAGGTCCCTTCCAACCCAACCCAACCCATGGGCTCTGAGATCCCTTCCAACCCAACCCATTCCATGGTCTTCAAGGTCTCCTCCAACCCAACCCATTCCATGACCTCTGAGATCCCCTCCAAGCCAACCCATCCCATGCTCTTCAAGGTCCCTTCCAACCCATCCCATGGGCTCTGAGATCCCTTCCAACCCAACCCATTCCATGGTCTTCAAGATCTCTTCCAACCCAACCCATGGGCTCTGAGATCCCTTCCAACCCAACCCATTCCATGACCTTTGAGAGCCACTCCAACCAAACCCATTCCAAAGTCTTCAAGGTCTCCTCCAACCAAACCCATCCCATGGGCTCTGAGGTCCCTTCCAACCCAACCCATTCCATGGTCTTCAAGTTCTCCTCCAACCCAACCCATTTCATGGTCTTCAAGGTCCCTTCCAACCCATCCCATGGTCTCTGAGATTTCTTCCAACCCAACCCATCCCATGATCTTTAGGGCCCCCCCCACCCAATCCATTCCATGGTCTTCAAGATCCCTTCCAACCCAACCCATCCCATGACCTTTGAGATCCCCTCCAACCCAACTCATTCCATGGTCTTCAAGATCTTTTCCAACCCAACCATTCCATGATCTTCGAGGTCCCTTCCAACCCAAACCAATTCCATGGTCTTTAAGGTCTCCTCCATCCCAACCCATCCCATGGTCTCTGAGGTCCCTTCCAACCCAACCCATTCCATGGTCTTCAAGTTCTCCTCCAACCCAACCCATTTCATGGTCTTCAAGGTCCCTTCCAACCCATCCCATGGTCTCTGAGATCCCTTCCAACCCAACCCATCCCATGACTCCACGATGAAGGTCAAGGCCAGCTTGGATGGGACATGAAGCCCCCTGAGCCAGTTGGAGGTGGCCCTGCCCATAGATCTGGATGGGCTTCGAGGTCCCTTCCAACCCAACCCATTCCATGACCTTAGAGGTAGGGTTGGACTTGGGAGGTCTTCTCCAACCTCCGTGAGTCCCTGATTCTGAGGTGGATCCTCCACCCTTGGTGGGCTCCAAACCACGTGTAGAGATGGGACCTGGGGATGGGGTTTAGGAGGTGCTGCTGGGGTTGGGCTGATGGTTGGGACTTGGGAGGTCTTCTCCAAGCTCAAGGAGTCCCAAGGTGGTGGATCCTCACCTCTGTAAGGGTCTTGGGGTGGGTTCAGATCCGGGGACGTGGCCGACTGGACGGGCAGTTGGGGGACGGGGACTTGGTTGGGCACCAACGAGTGGCTCCCACGGATGGTGACCCCGTCCTCACGGTGGCTTCCAACCTGTTGGAGAAGAAGGAGGAGGAGGAGACAACGGTGAGGTCCAAAGAAACCCAAAACCTGTGGAGAAGAACCCTGTGGAGAAGGACTTGGGGGTGGTGGTGGAGCAGAGAGCTCCAAGCCCCATCCAACTTGACCTTCCACACCTCCAGGGATGGTGGAACCGGGACCTCCAAGGTCACATCCGGTTCCACGGTGGTGATGGGTGAGAAGCTCCAAGTTGAGCTGTGACCGTCACCTCCCAGCTCAGAGAGCCCAACGGTGTCCTGGGCTCCAGCAGAAGAACCGTGGGGCCACCAGGGCGAGGGAGATGGTTCTTCTCCTCTGCTCTGCTCTGATGGGACCCCCCCCCGGGGTCCTGTGACCACTTCTGGAGTCCCCAACATCTGGAGGAGATGGAGCTGGTGAAGCAGGTCCAGAGGAGACCACGGAGATGCTCCAAAGGGGTGGAGAACCTCCTGGAGGAGGCCAGGCTGGGAGAGTTAGGGTTGTCCAGTCTGGAGAAGACAAGGCTTCAGGGAGACCTTAGAGCTTCCAGGACCTGAAGGAGCTCCAAGAAAGCTCTGGATGGACTTTTTAGAAGGTCCTGGAGTGATGGGATGAGAGACCGAGGAGGTATCTGACTCCTTTAAAGGCCACCAGGAGCCCAGGACCTTCACGAGTCCCACCAAGCCACCCATGGCAGCAGAACCCAAACACCTGGGAGGGGACACGAGGACCTGACTGGTGGAAATGACCTCACCTGGAGGAGCTTGGAGCCCCCTGAGCCGGTGGGAGGTGGCCCTGGTCATGGAACCGGATGGGCTTGGAGGGCCCTTCCAACCCAACCCATTCCATGGTCTTCAAGGGCCCTTCCAACCCAACCCATTCCATGACCTTTGAGGACTCTTCCAACCCAACCCATTCCATGACCTTCAAGGTCCCTTCCAACTCCCCCCATTCCCTGATCCTCAAGGTCTCATCCAACCCAACTCATTCCATGGTTCTACCACTTGGATGACCTTCAAGGTCTCTTCCAACTCCACCCATTCCATGACTCCATGACCTTCAAGGTCCCTTCCAACCCAACCCATCCCATGACTTTCAAGGTCCCTTCCAACCCATCCATGGTTCTACAACCTGGGTGACCTTTAAGGTCCCTTCCAAGCCAACTCATTCCATCATCTTCAAGGTCCCTTCCAACCCACCCCATCCCATGACTCCAGGACCTCCTGGATCTCCAACTTGACAAAGGAAACCACGTGGCAAGAGAGCTGATGGGACCAAGGTTGGGAGGTGACACCTGAACACGTGGTCAAGACTGTCCTCAAGCAAGAACCTTCTAAACTTCTCCTGCTCCATCAAATGAAGGCACCAGGACACCCCAAACCCAGATGGTCCCTGGGCCAACGTCCTCCCTCTTGGTTAAGGACATCTTCCATCTCTGTGGTCTCCAAAGTTCTCACACAAGGGTTGGTTGGCCATGAGGTGGAGCAGAAAGGGGTCAAACGCGACCGAGCGTCCCTTCAGAGGAAGAAGGTGGTGATGGAGGGAGAGAAACCCAAGGGCTTCAGGGGACACCAGGGTGGGGAAGACCTGAGGAGAAAGAGCAGCCCAACCCCTGAGGAGAATCCACCAAGGTCTCCCCTGCTTCAACCTGCTTTGGTTTCCCACCACGGTGGAGATCGTGGAGTCACGGAATGGGTTGGGTTGGAAGGACCTAAAGATCATGGAATGGGTTGGGTTGGGTTGGAAGGACCTTTAAGGTCATGGAATGGGTTGGAAGGACCTAAAGATCATGGAATGGGTTGGGTTGGGTTGGGTTGGGTTGGGTTGGGTTGGGTTGGGTTGGGTTGGGTTGGGTTGGGTGGGACCTCCAAGCCCATCTGGTTCCATAACCAGGGCCACCTCCCACTGGACTAAGCCCCATCCAACCTGGCCTTGGACACCTCCAGGGATGGGGCAGCCACAGCTCCTCTGGACAACCTGGGCCAGTTGAAGATGGAGGTGGATCCTCTCCATCCTCATGGTGAAGAACAACTTCCTGATGTCCAACCTAACTCTTCCCCCTTCCCATCTCAAGCCGTTCCTCCTCGTCCCATCACTCCAGGACCTTCTAAAAAGTCCATCCAGAGCTTTCTTGGAGCTCCTTCAGGTCCTGGAAGCTCTAAGGTCTCCCTGAAGCCTTGTCTTCTCCAGACTGGACAACCCCAACTCTCCCAGCCTGGCCTCCTCCAGGAGGTTCTCCACCCCTTTGGAGCATCTCCGTGGTCTCCTCTGGACCTGCTTCACCAGCTCCATCTCCTCCAGATGTTGGGGACTCCAGAAGTGGTCACAGGAACGCACGTTGGTGGCTCCCGTTGACCTTCTCCTCCCCCAGCACCTCCAAGTCCTTCTCCTCAGGGCTCCTCCCACCCAGGTTGTCCCCATCCTCCCACCACGAGGAGAAACTGAAGGGTTTGAAGGGAAACCAAAGTCTTGAGGACCCATCAGAGGTCACCTCGGCCGTTGGGAGAGAGGTCAAGGTCTTTGAAGCCCTGGAGATATCGAAGGTCCCAACGGATGGGATGAAGAAGATGGGAAGGAGGAGGTGAAACCACTTCCAGAAGCAGCTGGAGATGTTGGGACAACCCCAAGTGCCACCTCAGCCCTCCTCGTTGGCTTCTCCAACCTCTTCCAACCCTTCAAAGCCAAGAGTGGAAACCCCTGCCGGGGTCTTCTCCTGGAGCTTTGGCTCGGCCTTTGCTCCACCACCTCCACGTGGAAGCCACCAAAGGCTTCACCTTGATGCCACCACCCAAACCACGGCTCTTCTTCTCCACCTTCCAAAGCCACCTCGGCACAGCCCTGGAGGAGCTCATCTACCCAGCTTCTGGACACCTCCAGGGATGGAGACTCCACCAGGGCTCCGTCACTCTGGCCAGGAAGGACCATTTCCTGATGGCCACCTTCCCTGGTGGAACCTGAGGTCATCTCCTCGTGTCCCAGCCCTTGGGAGCAGAGCCCAGCACCCCCCTCACCACAACCTCCCTGCAGAGGTCTCCTCAGCCTCCTCTTCTCCTCACCAACCCCACCAGGTCCCTCACAACCCCTGTCCTGGGGTTGTTCTCCAGCCCCTTCCCAGCTCCGGTCCCTTCTCCAGATGTTCTCCAGCCCCTCCAGGGCCTTCTTGGAGTGAAGAACCCAACCCTGACCCCAGGATTGGAGGGGACTCCAGGAGGACCATCCCTTCCCTGCTCCTGGTGGCCCCACCATGGCTGATCCAAGGTGCTGGTGGCCTCCTTGGCCACCTGGGCCACCTCTGCCTCATCTTCAACCACTGGTGGCCAACACCCCCAGGGCCTTCTCCTCCAGGGACCTTTCCAGCTGCTCCTCCCCAAGCCTGGATCTTCCATGGGGCTGGTGGGACCCAAGTGGAGAACCTTGGCCTGGTTGAACCCCATCCTGTTGGCCTTGGCCCATGGATCCAGGTTCTCCAGAACCTCTCCACACCCTTGGCCCATAGATCCAGGTTCTCCATCTCCATCTCCACCCCCTTGGCCCATGGATCCAGGTTCTCCAAGAGGGTTGGAGCAGGTGGAGCTGCAGGATCTCCACGTTGGTTGGCCGAGATGAGGTCCCACAATCCTCTCCTCTCCCTGGGAGCTCTCAAGCACCTTCAGCAGAGCCCCAAGATCTCCAAGAAGCCTCCTCAACCCAAAGACCTCTCCCCCACCCACCCAAAAGGAGGTTTCAGCCCAGGCTTCGTGGTGGCTCCCCATCCTCACCATCAGCGCGTGGCGATTGGCCGAGAGCAGCCCGGTGCCGTAACCGGAGCCCAGCCCGGCCATGGCTCCGTTGGGTGATGGTGCCATCAGGCCGTGGAGCTCGGCGTGAGCCGCCGCCATGGCCGGCGCAGGGCCCACCGCGTGGTTCCTCAGCACGTGGATGGCGTCGTCCAACCTCTCCAAGCGTTCCTCCAGGCGGCTCTGCTGCTGCTGCGGCGACGGCGACGGGGAGAGACGAGAGGGAGAGTCAAGGGTGACACGGGGACCGGGCACCGGGCCTGCTCGGCCACCACCAACGGCTGCTCGGGGGGCTCGGGGGGGCCTGGGGGGTCTTTGGGGTCTCCTGGGGTTCTCTTGGGTTCTCTTGGGGTTCTTTGGGGTCTTTTGGGGTTCTCTTGGGGTTCTTTTGGGTTCTCTTGGGGTTCTTTTGGGTTCTCTTGGGGTTCTTTGGGGTCTTTTGGGGTCTCTTGGGGTTCTTTGAGTTCTCTTGGGGTTCTTTTGGGTTCTCTTGGGGTTCTTTGGGGCTCTCTTGGGGTTCTTTGGGGTCTTTTGGGGTTCTCTTGGGTTCTTTGGGTTCTCTTGGGGTTCTTTTGGGTTCTCCTGGGGTTCTTTTGGGGTTCTCTTGGGGTTCTTTGGGGTCTTTTGGAGCTCTCTTGGGTTCTTTGGGTTCTCTTGGGGTTCTTTGAGGTTCTTTGGGGTCTTTTGGGGATCTTTGGGGTCTTTTGGAGCTCTCTTGGGTTTTTTGGGTTCTTTTGGGGTTCTCTTGGGGTACTTTGGGGTCTTTTGGGGTCTCTTGGGGTTCTTTGAGTTCTCTTGGGGATCTTTGGGGTCTTTTGGGGTTCTTTGGGGTCTTTTGGGTTCTCTTGGGGATCTTTGGGGTCTTTCAGGGTTCTTTGGGTTCTTTGGGGTCTCTTGGGGTTCTCTTGGGCTCTCTTGGGATTCTTTGGGGCTCTCTTGGGTTCTTTGGGTTCTCTTGGGGATCTCTTGGGGTTCTTTGGGGTCTTTTGGGTTCTCTTGGGGTTCTTTGGTTTCTCTTGGGGTTCTTTGGGGCTCTCTTGGATTCTTTGGGTTCTCTTGGGGATCTTTGGGGTCTTTTGGGGTTCTTTGGGTTCTTTTGGGGTTCTTTGGGGTCTTTTGGGTTCTCTTGGGGTCCTTTGGGTTCTCTTGGGGTCTTTTCAGGTTCTGCTGGGGTTCTTTTGGGTCTTTTGGGTTCTCTTGGGGTTCTTTGGGGCTCTCTTGGTTTTTTTGGGCTCTCTTGGGATTCTCTTGGGGTCTTTTGGAGTCCTTTGGGGTTCTCTTGGGGTTCTTTGGGGGTGTTTTGGTTTTTTTTGGCATCTCTTGGGGTTCTTTTGGGTTCTTTTGGGTTCTTTTGGGTTCTCCTGGAGTTCTTTGGGGTTTTTTGAGGTTCTCTTGGGGTTCTTTGGGGTTGTTTTGGGTTCTTTTGGGATTGTTTTAGGTTGGTTTGGGTTGATTTAGGTTCTTTCAGGTTCTCTTGGGGTTCTTTTGGGGCTCTTTGGGTTCTTTTGGGTTCTCTTGGGGTTCTTGTGGGTGTTTTGGGTTCCTTTGGGGCTCTTTTGGGTTCCTCAGGGTTCTTTTGGGGCTCTTTTGGGTTCTTTTGAGGTTCTCTTGCGGTTCTTTTGGGGCTCTTTGGGTTCTCTTGGGGTTCTTTGGGGTTGGTTTGGGTTGATTTAGGTTCTTTCAGGTTCTCTTGGGGTTCTTTTGAGGCCTTTTGGGTTCTCTTGGGCTTCTTTTGGGTTCTCCTGGGTTTCTTTGGGTTTTTTTGAGGTTCTCTTGGGGTTCTTTGGGGTTGTTTTGGGTTGTTTTGGGATTGTTTTAGGTTGCTTTGGGTTGATTTAGGTTCTTTCAGGTTCTTTTGGGGTTCTTTTGAGGACTTCTGGGTTCTCTTGGGGTACTTTTGGTTCTTTTGGGTTGTTTTGGGTTCTCCTGGGGTTCTTTGGGTTCTTTTGAGGTTCTCTTGGGGTTCTTTGGGGTTGTTTTGGGTTCTTTTGGGATTGTTTTAGGTTGGTTTGCGTTGATTTCGGTTCTTTCAGGTTCTCTTGGGGTTATTTTGAGGACTTTTGGGTTCTCTTGGGGCTGTTTTAGGTTCCTTTGGGGCTCTTTTGGATTCTTTTGGGTCCCTCAGGGTTCTTTTGGGGCGCTTTTGGGTTCTTTTGAGGTTCTCTTGGGGTTCTTTTGGGTTCTTTTAGGTTGGTTTGGGTCGATTTAAGTTCTTTCAGGTTCTCTTGGGGTACTTTTGGTTCTTTTGGGTTCTCCTGGGGTTCTTTGGGTTTTTTTGAGGTTCTCTTGGGGTTCTTCGGGGTTGTTTTGGGTTCTTTTGGGATTGTTTTAGGTTGCTTTGGGTTGATTTAGGTTCTTTCAGGTTCTTTTGGGGTTCTTTTGAGGACTTCTGGGTTCTCTTGGGGGTACTTTTGGTTCTTTTGGGTTCTTTTGGGTTCTCTTGGGGTTCTTTGGGTTTTTTTGAGGTTCTCTTGGGGTTCTTTGGGGTTGTTTTGGCTTCTTTTGGGGTTCTTTTAGGTTGCTTTGGGTTGATTTAGGTTCTTTCAGGTTCTCTTGGGGTTCTTTCGGGGCTCTTTTGGGTCCCTTGGGGTTCTTTTGGGGCTCTTTTGGGTTCTTTTGGGGCTCTTTTGGGTCCCTTGGGGCTCTTTTGGGTCCCTTGGGGCTCTTTTGGGTCCCTTGGGGCTCTTTTGGGTTCTTTTGGGTTCTTTTGGGGCTCTTTTGGGTTCTTTTGGATTTCTCTCGGGGTTCTTTCTGGTCCCCTTGGACAACGTTGAAGGGGAAGGAGAAAGCATGGTCACCATGGCTTTGATTTTCATGGGCACAACAGGTTCAATGGTTCCTCATGACCAAGAAATCACCTCCGCAGGGACCTTCGCCCTCTGCGTCTTTGAGAAGGTTCCTTTGTTTTGGTTTTCAGTGAGAGGTTCAAAAATAAAAAGACAATGAGAAGAAAAGCAACCAAAAAAAAAAGCATGAAGACACCTCCACTTGGAAGCCACCTCTGACCAGGATTGTCCTCCCTCCCATCCAATCCCACCACTGCTCATCAAGAGAAGAGAGAAACCAGCAGGTCCTAGAGGTGGCTTTCGCAGCCTCTCCCTCCCCTCCATCCCTGGTTCCTCTCTTAGCACGTTCTGGAGTCCCACCACCGAGGTTCTTCTCCTCTCCTGCTCCTCCAAAAGCCCAAGAAGCCACCAGAGAAGCTCATCCTGGTCCTGCTTCTTCTCCAACCCCACTGGTGACCTGGGTTATCTCAGCACGAGCGGACCTGGGGCACCTCAGGCCACCAATGGAAGGGGTTTGGGGAGGGGGGAAGAAGCTCCAAGAGGACCTGAGGCCTCCAAAGCTGAGCTTCAACGAAAAGCCCATCAGGTAGAGCTTCTGGAGCCTTCTGGAAAGCTCTTTCTCCAACCCCTCCATCTCCAAAACGGCTGCAGAACTGAAGATGGGACAATTTGGGGCAACTGTGGTCAATCATGAGAAGGATCTTGGGGGGGGGGGGGTGTCCGGGGTGGGAAATGCAACCCACGCTCGTTGGGAAGTTCGGAGGAAGCCAAGGTGACCACCAGGTTGTCCCTCCCGAGGGGCCTGAAGATGGAATGAACCCCATTGGTCCACCTGAAGGGTCCATCTGAAGTTCACCGGCCCACGAAGCCCCTCTAGACCTCACCTGAGAGCAACCACCAGCCCAGAAGAACCTAAGGGAGGCCACCAGACTCCCAAGGTTCCTCCTGGGCCTCCACCCCACCGGGAAAGGCCCCAAACCTTGCTGAGATCCCTTCAAACTGGGAGACCAGCACCGAGGAGCACCTCGAGGTGGCCAAGTTGATCCCACTGGACCCACCAGGACTTCCTCCTCCAACCCCCTCGTCTCCTCCAGCTCCTTGGTCACCCTCCTCTCTCTGTGGTCCTTCCAGATCCCACCACCCCCTCAGGAGCAGCCTGGGCTCCAAGGCCAGACCGGATGGAGCTTGGGGCAACCTCACCCGGTGGGAGGGGTTCAAGGGGTTGGAACTGGATGGGCTTTGAGGTCCCTTCCAACCCAGACCATTCCATGGTCCTAAGATCTTCCAGGTCCCTTCCAACCCAACCCATTCCATGGCTCTGAGGTCTTCAAGATCCCTTCCAACCCATTCCAGGGTCCTAAGATCTTCCAAGGTCTCTTCCAACCCAACCCATTCCATGGCTCTGAGCCCCTCCAGGTCCTTTCCAACCCATTCCATGGTTTTGAGGTCTTCAAGCTCCCTTCCAACCCAACCCATTCCATGTTCCTAAGAACTTCAAGCTCCCTTCTAACCCATTCCATGGTCCTAAGATCTTCCAAGGTCTCTTCCAACCCAACCCATTCCATGGCTCTGAGATCTTCAAGCTCCCTCCCAACCCAACTCATTCCATGTTCCTAACATCTTCCAGGTCCCTTCCAACCCAACTCATTCCACGGCTCTAAGATCTTCCAGGTCCCTTCCAACCCATTCCATGGTCCTAAGATCTTCAAGCTCCCTTCCAACCCAACCCATTCCATGGCTCTGAGCTCCTCCAGGTCCCTTCCAGCCCCTTCCATGGTTCTGAGCTCCTCCACGTCCCTTCCAACCCAACCCATTCCATGGTTCTGAGGTCTTCCTGCTCCCTTCCAACCCATTCCATGGCTCTGAGCTCCTCCAGGTCCCTCCCAACCCATTCCATGGTCCTAAGATCTTCAAGCTCCCTTCCAACTCAACCCATTCCATGGCTCTGAGCTCCTCCAGGTCCTTTCCAATCCATTCCATGGTTCTGAGGTCTTCAAGCTCCCTTCCAACCCAACCCATTCCATGGTTCTGAGCTCCTCCAGGTCCCTTCCAACCCAACCCATTCCATGGTTCTGAGGTCTTCCTGCTCCCTTCCAACCCATTCCATGGCTCTGAGGTCTTCAAGCTCCCTTCCAACCCAACCCATTCCATGGTTCTGAGCTCCTCCAGGTCCTTTCCAACCCATTCCATGGCTCTGAGGTCTCCAAGGTCTCTTCCAACCCAACCCATTCCATCGTTCTGAGGTCTTCCTGCTCCCTTCCAACCCATTCCATGGCTCTGAGCTCCTCCAGGTCCCTCCCAACCCATTCCATGGTCCTAAGATCTTCAAGCTCCCTTCCAACCCCCCCCACTCCACGTCCCTAAGATCTTCTGGGTCCCTTCCACCCCACCCCACGCTCACCTACGAGCAGACCCCGCCCACCCCCATCTCCAAGGGGGGGGGTTTGAATTTCCCACCAGCCCGGAAGGTGGGGTCGGGGAGGGGGGGGGTCGAGGTTGGAGAAGGAGGAGGTGGAAGAGGTCACCAACGAAATGAGACAACCCTGGGTGAGAAGAATGGATGAAGAATGGCAAAAGGAGGGGAGAGCGAGGAGGACTCGAGGAGGTCACCGAGGAGAACGTACCAAGGAGTGTAAGGGACCTTCATAATTGGGAGATGATGACGCTTGACCTCCATTTCTAGACCAAACAGCTGGGCCTGCTAAGGGCAAAACCGGAAGCACCATTAGAAGCCTGCAAAGAGAAAGGGCCTTCAAACCTTCTCGAGATGCTCTGGGAGCCCCACAGAGGAGGGGTTGGTGGAGAGAGCAGAGAGGAGACACCCGGAACATCCAAAAGAGAGGGGAGAACGTCCAACCTACAGGTGGAGAACCTTCAACCTACAGGTGGAGAACCTTCAGGCTACACAAGAAGAAGGTCCAACCTTCACATGGAGAACCTTCAACCTACACAAGAAGGTCCAACCTAGACAAGGAGAACATCCAAGCTACAGGTGGAGAACCTCCAGCCAACACAAGGAGAAGGTCCAACCTTCACAGGGAGAACATCCAAGCTACAGGTGGAGAACCTTCAACCTACACGTGGAGAACATCCAAGCTACAGGTGGAGAACATCCAAGCTACACAAGAAGGTTCATCCTTCACATGGAGATCATCCAATTGACACATGGAGAAGGTCCAACCTTCACATGGAGAACCTTCAACCAACACAAGGAAAAGGTCCAACCTAGACAAGAACATCCAAGCTACAGGTGGAGAACCTCCAGCCAACACAAGGAGAAGGTCCAACCTTCACATGGAGAACCTTCAACCTACACAAGGAGATCATCCAACCTAGAGGTGAAGGTTCAACCTACACAAGGAGAACTTTCAGCCAACACAAGAAGGTCCAACCTAGACAAGGAGAACATCCAAGCTACAGGTGGAGAACCTTCAGGCTACACAAGAAGAACCTTCAGCCAACACATGGAGAACCTTCAGCCAACACATGGAGAACCTTCAGCCAACACATGGAGAACCTTCAGCCAACACATGGAGAACCTTCAGCCAACACATGGAGAACCTTCAGCCAACACATGGAGAACCTTCAGCCAACACATGGAGAACCTTCAGCCAACACATGGAGGACCTTCAGCCAACACATGGTGAACCTTCAACCTTCACATGGAGGACCTTCAGCCAACACATGGTGAACCTTCAACCTTCACATGGAGAACCTTCAGCCAACACATGGAGAACCTTCAGCCAACACATGGAGAACCTTCAGCCAACACATGGAGAACCTTCAGCCAACACATGGAGAACCTTCAGCCAACACATGGAGGACCTTCAGCCAACAGATGGAGGACCTTCAGCCAACAGATGGAGGACCTTCAGCCAACACATGGAGGACCTTCAGCCAACACATGGAGAACCTTCAGCCAACACATGGAGAACCTTCAGCCAACACATGGAGAACCTTCAACCTTCACATGGAGAACCTTCAGCCAACACATGGAGAACCTTCAGCCAACACATGGAGGACCTTCAGCCAACACATGGAGAACCTTCAGCCAACACATGGAGAACCTTCAGCCAACACATGGAGAACCTTCAACCTACACAAGGAGAACCTTCAACCTTCACAAGGAGAACCTTCAACCTTCACAAGGAGAACCTTCAACCTACACAAGGAGAACCTTCAACCTACACAAGGAGATCATCCAACCTACAGGAGAAGGTCCAACCTACACAAGGAGAAGATCCAATCCGCAGGTGGAGAAGGTCCAACCTACATGTGGAGAACATCCAAGCTACAGATGGAGAACCTTCAGTCTACACAAGGAGAACGTTCAACCTTCACATGGAGAACCCTCAACCTTCACATGGAGAAGGTCCAACCTACACAAGGAGAACCTTCAACCTACAGGTGGAGAACCTTCAGCCTACACATGAAGAAGGTCCAACCCTCACGTGGAGAAGGTCCAACCCACACACGGATGGGGCCAAAAGGCCAAGGGGAGGTTTGGAGCCACCAAGTTCTCCCAAGGTTGCTCCAGGGAAGTTGTGGACGTCCCAGCCCTGGTGGTGTTGAAGGGTCAGGTTGGGTGGGGCTTGGAGCACCTGGTCCTTTGAGGAACCTCAAAGGTTGGAACATCAAGGTTGGATCTGGGTGGGCTTTGAGGTTCCCTTCCAGGATCCTTGGAGATGTCCAAGGGCAGGTTGGATGGAGCTTGGAGCGACCTGACCCAACGAGAGGTGGCCCTGGATGGTCCTGAAGGTCCCTCCCAACCTTTCTCTGATTGACCCGGCAGCCGGAGCTCCAAGAGGGCCTCCAGGAGAAGGAAAGACCTCGAGATGTCCTCAGGGCCACCGATGCCACCACCCCAAGCACCAAAGGGGGGGCCATCTTTGAAGAAGTCACCTTCCACTGGAGCCAAGTCCCACGGCGACGTCGAGAAGGTCGATGCTCTCCTCGGATGACCTCCAAGATCTCCTCCACCCTTCCTGGTCCCAGGGTGCTGGAGGCACCATCCTTGGAGGGCTCCAAAGCCCATGTAGATGTTGGACACGGTGAAGGTTGGACCAGAGGACCTTGGAGGTCTCCTCTGACCTTCAGGGTTCTAAGATCTGGCCCAGGAAGCCCAGCAAAGGACCTTCTTCTTGGTGTCTTCTGGCTCTGCTGCTGGAGGAGGGGAAGGAGAGGTTCTCCTGGTCTCCACCCTCTTCCAAGCATCAGCTCAGCAGCTTCTGGCCAAGCCCATCATCTCGTGGTGGGGTTGGGTTGATGGTTGGACTTGAGCTCAGAGGTCTTCTCCAACCTTCCAGAGTCCACGATTCCACCCCAAGGAAGAGGTGGAGCCTCCATCTCTGGTGGGATCCAAAACCCACGTGGATGGGACACCTGGGGCCACGGTGGGGTTGGGCTGATGCTGGGACTTGGAGGTCTTCTCCAGCCTTCCCGAGTCGAGAGTTCCTGCCCCGTGGAGAGCAGGGGACGGAGCAGACCCCTGGCCACCACGTGGTGGCCTTGGGGGGGCCTCCTGGAGAGGACCAAGGGCTCAGGATCAAGGAAGAAGAGACCTTGGATCCTGCTGAGATGGACCTGAAAGAGGGGATGGGGAGCCAAGGGGCCTTCTCCAAGGCCAAGGGACCTTCTCCAAGGCCAAGGGACCTCCTCCAAGGCCAAGGGACCTCCTCCAAGGCCAAGGGACCTTCTCCAAGGCCAAGGGACCTCCTCCAAGGCCAAGGGACCTCCTCCAAAACCATGGGACCTTCTCCAAGGCCAAGGGACCTTCTCCAAACCAGGAGACCTCCTCTAAGGCCAAGGGACCTTCTCCAAACCAAGAGACCTCCTCCAAGGCCAAGGGACCTTCTCCAAACCCAAAGGACCTTCTCCAAAGCCAAGGGACCTTCTCCAAAGCCATGGGACCTTCTCCAAAGCCATGGGACCTTCTCCAAAGCCAAGGGACCTTCTCCAAAGCCATGGGACCTTCTCCAAAGCCATGGGACCTTCTCCAAAGCCATGGGACCTTCTCCAAAGCCAAGGGACCTTCTCCAAAGCCATGGGACCTTCTCCAAACCAAGGGACCTCCTCCAAAGCCAAGGGACCTTCTCCAAAGCCAAGGGACCTCCTCCAAAGCCAAAGGACCTTCTCCAAGGCCAAAGGACCTCCTCCAAACCCAAGAGACCTCCTCCAAACCCAGGGGAGCTTCTCCAAAGCCGAGAGGTTTTCTCCAAAGCCGAGAGAGCTTCCCCAAAGCCAAGAGGCCTTCTCCAAAGCCAAGAGGCCTTCTCCAAAGCCAAGAGGTCTTCTCCAAAGCCAAGAGGCCTTCTCCAAAGCCAAGAGGCCTTCTCCAAAGCCAAGAGATCTTCTCCAAAGCCAAGAGAGCTTCTCCAAAGCCATGAGGTCTTCTCCAAAGCCATGAGGCCTTCTCCAAAGCCAAGAGGCCTTCTCCAAAGCCAAGAGGCCTTCTCCAAAGCCAAGAGGCCTTCTCCAAAGCCAAGAGGCCTTCTCCAAAGCCGAAAGGTCTTCTCCAAAGCCAAGGGAGCTTCTCCAAAGCCGAAAGGTCTTCTCCAAGGTCTCAAAGGTTAAGAAACCAGCGCTCGAGCTCAGGTGGACCTTCAGACCCTCCTGATGTTGACGAGAAGAACCCTGGGCCTCCTCATCTCTCCTCTGGAGGTTTTCAGTCAAACCCCACCTGCACCTGAGGGCGACCTCCAAGGGCCACCTGGCAGCGAGGTCACCACCACCACCACCTGGGGTTGTCCCCAAACCCATCGCCCAACCTCAGCTGACGGAAAGCCACGACCTCCCGAGTCACCAAGGACCTTCTTCTCTGCATCTCCAAGGGTTGGTGGGGCAAGGGGGTTGGGTTGGGGTGGGGTGGGGGTGGGACCAGGCCAACTCCAAGGAACCTCCAGGGCGTTGGGAGGAACTTGGTGGATCTCAAAAGCTCCTCCTTCAAGGGGCGGACGGAAGCGGTTTGGAAGGAGGTGGTTTGGAAGGAGGTGGTTTGGAAGGTCAGCTGGAAGGAGGTCATCTTGGAAGGAGGTCATCTTGGAAGGAAGTCATCTTGGAAGCATCTCCTCCCCCCACCAAGGAGAAAGCAAAAGTAAAACCAACCAAAGGACCACCTTGGGGTGAAGTAAATAAAAGAGAATCCAACAATACCTGAGAGAGAAGGGGGAGAACCGACAGGAGTTGAAGGATTTGATGAAAAGCTGGTGTTGGTGTGGTCTGGAGAATAGATCTTCAAAAGATGACACAGAGTTACATCTCAAAAAGAAAAAAAACCCCAAACCCCCCACGAAACGGGAGAAAAGAGGCAAAAATCAGGTAAAAAAAGGAAATTACGGAGCTGAGGCTGAAAAAGAACCTCCAAAAGCATCTCGAGAGCTTTAGAACTTCAGCTGGAAGAAGGTGGACCTGGTGGTGGTGGTGCTTTCGGTTCAATGGTTGGATTTGGCACCGCGTGGACTTCCTCAATGTGTGTCCCCCCCCATAAAAAATGCCCCAAAACATTTTGGAGAACGTTGGACCACGATGTGGTGGGAGAAGGTTCTCCTGGGTGTCACCACGGCCATGGTGGCGCCCGTTTCGCGGTGGCTTCTCTACTGGATTGGAGCTCTTTCACCTCGAGGTGGACTTGGCCACCTCGTTTTGGTCAATGAAGCACAGGAGGTGCAGGAGGAGAAGAACCGGACGCTCATGAGAACTCACTGGAACCCACTCTGCCCAGAAAATGACTCAATGGTCTTTGGTAAAGGTCCACCAGAGCCAACCGAGAGCTTGGGCACCTCCCAAGAGCTTGGAGACCACCAAGAGCTCGGGCACGTCCAAGAGCCTGGAGACCTCCAAGAGCCTGGAGACCACCAAGAGCCTGGAGACCACCAAGAGCCTGGAGACCACCAAGAGCCAGGAGACCACCAAGAGCCTGGAGACCACCAAGAGCCTGGAGACCACCAAGAGCCTGGAGACCACCAAGAGCTTGGGCATGTCCAAGAGCCAGGAGACCTCCAAGAGCTTGGGCACCTCCAAGAGCCTGGAGATCTCCAAGAGCTTGGGCACCTCCAAGAGCCTGGAGATCACCAAGAGCTTGGAGACCACCAAGAGCTTGGAGATCACCAAGAGCTTGGGCACCTCCAAGAGCTTGGGCACCTCCAAGAGCTCGGGCACCTCCAAGAGCTCGGGCATCCCCAAGAGCTCGGGCATCCCCAAGAGCTCGGGCATCTCCAAGAGCTCGGGCATCTCCAAGAGCTCAGAGACCTCCAAGAGCTCAGAGACGTCCAAGATCTTGGGCACCTCCACAACCCTGGACATCTCCAAGACCTTGGAAACCTCTAAAAGCTCAAGGTACCTTCAAGAGTTCGGGTACCTCCAAGAGCTCAGGCACCTCCAAGAGCCTGGAGACCTCCAAGAGCTGGACATCTCCAAGGGCTCGGGGACCTCCAAGAATTCAGGCACCTCCAAGAGCTCAGGCATCTCCAACAGCTTGGGCATTGCCAAGAGCTCAATGACCTCCAAGAGCTTGGGCACCTCCAAGAGCTTGGGCACCTCCAAGGGCTCAGGGACCTCCAAGAGTTGAGTTGGAAAGCTTGTGTCCTCCACCCAAACGATGGAAGAGGTTGGCAAGGGTTGACTTTTACCAGCGACCACAGGGACCGAAGGGGTGGGAGAAGCCCTGAGGATGGAGAGGACCTCGCCAAAGGCCACATCTGGGGAAGAGCAGAAGTCACCCTGCTCTTGGGGTTCTGCTGGGGACCTCCCTCGCTCCAGGCGCTGAGTGATGGGTCAACCAGGTCAAGGTTGACCACGACGGGGTGAAGGTTTCCTCCTCTCACTTCCACTCATGGAAAGCTCTTGGAACCACCTCCCAAAGTCCATCCCCACCTTCCACCTCCCCCGGGGTGGGGTTGGCTGGGGGGTGACCTCTCCCACCCATCACCTCTCCCCGCTTTGCTCCTCAGCTGGGGGCAAAGCCTCCAGGTGACCCCATAAAGGGTCACCCTTGGAGATCGGGGGCCAAGGGGGAAGCCAAAGCAAAGAGGTCCTTACAGAGGCGAGGGCTTTCCCCAGGGCGTCTCCGGTCTGCGAGGCCCCGGCGGCGCCGCTCCCACGGTTGGCTGCAAGAGAGGAGACACCAGGTCAAGCCAAGGATGGAGACTCCACCAGGTTCTGCTCCTGGTCATCCCCTTCATCCTTTCGTTCTTCTTGCCTCTTTAGCATGGAATGGGTTGGGTTGATTGAGTTGGGTTGGAATGAGTTGGGTTGACTGAGTTGGTTGGGATGGGTTGGAATGGGTTGGGATGGAATGGGTTGGGATGGAATGGGTTGAGTTGGGTTGGGATGGGTTGGGTTGGGTTGGGATGGGATGGGTTGGGTTGGGATGGGTTGGGTTGGGATGGGATGGGATGGGATGGGATGGGTTGGGTTGGGATGGGTTGGGTTGGGATGGGTTGGGTTGGGTTGGGTTGGGTTGGGATGGGTTGGGATGGGTTGGGATGGGTTGGGTTGGGATGGGTTGGGTTGGGTTGGGATGGGATGGGTTGGGTTGGGATGGGTTGGGATGGGTTGGGATGGGTTGGGATGGGTTGGGATGGGTTGGGTTGGGTTGGGATGGGTTGGGTTGGAATGGGTTGGGTTGGAATGGGTTGGGTTGGAATGGGTTGGGTTGGAATGGGTTGGGTTGGAATGGGTTGGGTTGGAATGGGTTGGGTTGGAATGGGTTGGGTTGGAATGGGTTGGGTTGGGTTGGAAAGGACACCAAAGCCCATCCAGATCATGGAAAGGGTTGGGTTGGAATGGATTGGGTTGGGTTGGAATGAGCTGGGTTGGAAGGGATCTCAAAGCCCATCCAGATCATGGAATGGGTTGGAATGGGTTGGGTTGGAATGGGTTGGGTTGGGTTGGAAAGGACACCAAAGCCCATCCAGATCATGGAAAGGGTTGGGTTGGAATGGGTTGGGTTGGAATGGGTTAGGTTGGAATGGGTTGGGTTGGGTTGGGTTGGAAAGGACACCAAAGCCCATCCAGATCATGGAAAGGGTTGGGTTGGAATGGATTAGGTTGGGTTGGAATGAGCTGGGTTGGAAGGGATCTCAAAGCCCATCCAGATCATGGAATGGGTTGGGTTGGAAGGGACCTCAAGGCCCATCCAGATCATGGACTGGGTTGGGTTGGAAGGGACCTCAAGGCCCATCCAGATCATGGAATGGGTTGGGTTGGAAGGGATCTCAAAGCCCATCCAGATGACTGCCCGTGGCTCTTGGGGACCTGCTTTAGGAAGCACGGTGGGCTTGGGCTGAGGTTGGACCTGATCCCAAGAGGCCTCCTCCACCCTTCGTTGTCCCATCCAAGAGAAGTGGTGGAGCCTCCGCTCCTGGAGGTGTCCAAGAAAAGCTGCGGACGTGACGTTTTGGGGGACGCAGTTGGTGGTTGGACCTGGATTCCACCCTCTTTGGCCCCTCAGGAGGTCCCAGGAAGCGCTGGGAGGAGAAGCTGAGGTGGTGCCCACCTGAGGTGGGGCCCACCAGGAGCTCCACTCACCCATGATGCCGTCGGTGCCGTTGGCCGGAGGAGTGCAGGAGGAGGCGCCGTAGTGGTTGGTGCCACCGCGGTGGAAGGTGGACATCGGGGGAAGACTGGGATTGATGTCCCCTGAGGAATGGGCTGGGTAGCTCTGGAGGTGGAGAGGAGACAACAAGGAGATGTTCCACCTCTGGAGGACACGGGAGGTGGCTCAGCAGAAAGCCCGGTTGGAAAAGGCTCTTTGAGATCATCCAGTCCAACCAAACCAGCCCTCTTCTTCCTGGACACCTTCCTGCTGGAGCCACCTTCCTCCTGGAACCCATCTTCCTGGACACCTTTCCACCAGGACCACCTTCCTCCTGGACCCCAGTTCCTGTTGGCCACCACCTCCTTCTGGTCCCCATTTCTCCAGGACCATCCTCCACCTGGACACCTTTCTCCTGGGCCCTGTTCCTCCTGAACCCCAGTTCCCGTTGGCCAACGCTTCCTTGTGGTCCCCATTTCTCCTGGACCCCCCTTCTCCTGGACCTTGTTCCTCCTGGATCTCCGTTCCTCTTGGCCCACAGTTCCTCCAGGACCTCTGTTCCTCCTGGATCCCAAGTTCTCCTGGACCCCAGCTCCTCCTGACCCACAGCTCCTCCTGGATCCCAGTTCCTCCTGGATCCCAAGTCCTGTTGACCCACAGCTTCTCCTGCCCCACAGCTCCTCCTGGTCCCCAAGTCCTCCTGGATCCCCAGTTCCTCCTCCCTCACAGTTCCTCCTGGATCCCAAGTTCTCCTGGTCCCCAGTTCCTCCTGCCCCACATTTCCTCCTGGTCCCCAGTTCCTCCTGGTCCTCAGCTCCTCCTGGATCCCAAGTCCTGTTGACCCACAGCTCCTCCTGGATCCCAGCTCCTCCTGGACCCCAGTTCCTCCTGGATCCCAAGTCCTGTTGACCCACAGCTCCTCCTGGATCCCAGCTCCTCCTGGACCCCAGCTCCTCCTGGATCCCAAGTTCTCCTGGTCCCCAGTTCCTCCTGGATCCCAGTTCCTCCTGGATCCCAAGTTCCTCCTGGTCCCCAGTTCCTCCTGGATCCCAGTTCCTCCTGGATCCCAGTTCCTCCTGGATCCCAAGTTCTCCTGGTCCCCAGTTCCTCCTGGATCCCAGTTCCTCCTGGATCCCAGTTCCTCCTGGATCCCAAGTCCTGTTGACCCACAGCTCCTCCTGCCCCACAGCTCCTCCTGGACCCCAAGTCCTCCTGGACCCAAGTTCCTCCTGGACCCAAGTTCCTCCTGGATCCCAAGTCCTCCTGCCCCACAGCTTCTCCTGGTCCCCAATTCTTCCTGGTCCCCAAGTCCTCCTGGTCCCCAGCTCCTCCTCCCTCACAGCTCCTCCTGGTCCCCAAGTCCTGTTGACCCCAGTTCCTCCTGGATCCCAAGTTCTCCTGCCCCCCAGCTCCTCTCATCTCCCCCACCCTGGTCCTCCAGACCCTTCCTCAGCTCTGCTGTTCCCATCCCGAGCCAGGACCCCCCCCCCCCGCCCCCAACAGCCCCTGGAGAAGGTCCCAGCAGAGCTCTGGGTGGGTGGGAGGTGCCTCCCACCCGTGTCCTCCCCAGGGTGGTCCCCGGGGTCCCCTCTCACCAAGCGCTCGTGGGGGTGGAGGCTGCAGTAGCTGCTGGACTGGGGGATGTGAGAAGAGTTGCCCAACATGGCCCCGTAGCCCGGTTGGTTCATCCCACTGGAGGAGCTCCAGGGGTCGCTGCCGTGGTGTCCATCTGCAACACAAGAGGGAACCACCACCCCTCAGCTCCCACACCACGGCCAAGCCCCTCCTGAGGTGGCTTCAGGAGGTTCTGCAAAGGAGGAACCAGCTCCACCACCCTTTGGGTGAAGGACCTTCTCCCGATGGCCAACCCAACCCTGCCCTGGGCTCCAGAGAGCAACCAGGAGGTGGCCAAGGGCACCTTGGGTGGGGCTTGGAGCAACCAAAAGGTGGCCAAGGGCACCTTGGATGGGGCTTGGAGCAACCAGGAGGTGGCCAAGGGCACCTTGGATGGGGCTTGGAGCAACCAGGAGGTGGCCAAGGGCACCTTGGGTGGGGCCTGGAGCAACCAGGAGGTGGCCAAGGGCACCTTGGATGGGGCTTGGAGCAACCAGGAGGTGGCCAAGACCACCTTGGGTGGGGCCTGGAGCCCCCTGACCCAGCAGGAGGTGTCCCACCTCCCTGGATCTGATTGGGCTTTGAGATCCCTTCCAACCCAACCCCTTCTCCGTTCCTCCAAACCACGTTGGGCAGAAGAACGTCGGCCAAAGCTCTTCCCTTTCCAAGACCTCGTCGTTCTTCCGGTGTCTCCCCGGTGGAATATGCGAATGAGATGCAAATGAGCTGTCCCTTGGCCATGGAGCTCCTCACCTTGCATGAAGAAGGAGCTGGGGAAGGTTCCGGCTGCTGGTTTGGAGGACGGGTACCCCGGCGAGTCCCGGTTGTAGTCGGCCGTGCTCGCTGACGGCGCGTAGACCTACGGAGGAGAACCAACCCCTTGAGGTGCCTTCAGGAGGAGAAGAACCCCCTTGAGGTGCCTTCAGGAGAACCAACCCCTTGAGGTGCCTTCAGGAGAACCAACCCCTTGAGGTGGCCTTAGGAGGAGAAGAACCCCCTTGAGGTGGCCTCAGGAGAACCAACCCCTTGAGGTGACCTCAGGAGGAGAAGAACCAACCCCCTGAGGTGCCTTCAGGAGGAGGAGAACAACCCCCTTGAGGTGACCTCAGGAGGTGGAGAACAACCCCCTTGAGGTGGCCTCGGGAGGAGAAGAACCAACCCCTTGAGGTGGCTTCAGGAGAACCAACCCCTTGAGGTGGCCTCAGGAGGAGAAGAAGGGAGGAAACCACCTGGTTTTGACCTTTTCTGGGAGAAATCCACTCAGGAGAAGGACAAAGATGACCCAATCGCTCGTGGCCACCACTGAAGAGATCCCCAAGCACCTCATCTCGCCGGCTTTTGAAGGCCACCAGGGATGGGGACTCCACCAAGCTCCCTGGGAGGTCCTTCCAGTGCCCGAGAAGCCCTTTTTGGTGAAGACATCTTTCTTGATGTCCCTTCAGAACCTCACCTGGGGCAGCCTGAGGGCATCTCCTTCCCATCCTGGAGAAGAGCCCAGCACCCAACCACCCGACCGGGACCTCCTCCCAGGTGGCAACCTCCTCGAGGCCTCCTTTTCCTCCTGGAAGCAACCCCAGCTCCCTCAGCCTCCTTCTCCAGATGTTCTCCAGCTTGGACCACAAACCCTTCCTCCACCTCCGTGAGGGACTGGAAAAGGAGCTCCAAAAGCAGCTCCAGTTGGACCTTCTCCAGCTCCAAAAGCAGCTCCAGCTGGACCTTCTCCAGCTCCAACCAAGCCCTTTTTTTTGGGGGGTAACCCAGGGTGTTTTGGGGACAAGAGGAGGAACCAGATGTCCATCTGCTCTTCTCCAGACAAACAGGAACCCAGAGCGACGCTCGGAGCCACCTCAACCGCCGCCTCCGACCGGAAGCCCTCAGGACCTCAACCCTTTTGACCCAAACTTAAGATTTCTCACGGGCAAAAAGCACCCCAGAAGGTCCCGTTTTGAGGGCTTCAGCTCCCACCCATCTGGAGAAGCTCCTCAGAACCTCGAGGGGTGGGAGAGCCCCAGCAAATTCCTCCTCCCCTTCCGACGCCGCGTGTTCGGCTCATCAAGGGATGGCCCAAACTCCTCATTTCTCCTCAATTTTGGGGTCAAACTGGAGGTTTTTGGTCATTTCATGGAGCAAACATTGGATTTTCTGCTCCAAGAAAGTGTTTCCACCACCCAAACCCCTCATTTATCCTCAATTTTGGGGTCAAACCCTAATTTTTGGTCATTTCATGGACCAAACATTAACTTTGCCACTTGAAGAAAGCATTTCCACCACCCAAACCCCTCGTTTCTCCTCAATTTTGGGGTCAAACCAGAAGTTTTTGGTCCTTTTAAGAAGAAACATTGGCTTTTCTGCTCCAAGAAGCCGTTTCCACCACCCAAACCCCCCCTTTCTCCTCATATTTTGGGGAGAACCCCTATTTTTTGGTCCTTTTAGGAAGCAACATTGGCTTTTCTCCTTGAATAAAGCATTTCCACCACTCAAACCCCTCGTTTCTCCTCAATTTTGGGGACAAACCCTAATTTTTGGTCCTTTTATGGACCAAACACTGGCTTTGCCACTTGAAGAAAGCATTTCCATCACCCAAACCCCCTGTTTCTCCTCAATTTTGGGGTCAAATCTGAGTTTTTTGGTCCTTTTGGGAAGAAACACTGGCTTTTCTGCTTGAAGAAAGCATTTCCACCACCCAAACCCCTCGTTTCTCCTCAATTTTGGGGACAAACAGGAGATTTTGGTCCTTTTATGGAGCAACCACTGGTTTTTCTGCTTGAAAAAAAGCATTTCCACCACCCAACCCCCCTGTTTCTCCTCAATTTTGGGGTCAAAACCTGATTTTTGGTCCTTTTATGGACCAAACATTAACTCTTCTGCTTGAAGAAAGCATTTCCACCACCCAAACCCCCTGTTACTCCTCAATTTTGGGGTCAAATCTGAGGTTTTTGGTCCTTTTGGGAAGAAACACTGGCTTTTCTGCTCCAAGAAACCGTTTCCACCACCCAAACCCCCCCCTTCTCCACATATTTTGGGGACAAACCTATATTTTTGGTCCTTTTAGGAAGCAACATTGGCTTTTCTGCTTCAATAAAGCATTTCTACCACCCAAACCCCTCGTTTCTCAACTTTGGGGTCAAACCAGAGGTTTTTGGTCCTTTTAGGGAGCAAACATTGACTTTTCTCCTTGAAGAAAGCATTTCCATCACCCAAACCCCTCGTTTCTCCTCAATTTTGGGGACAAACAGGAGGTTTTGGTCCTTTTCTGGAGCAACCATTGGCTTTTCTGCTTGAAAAAAAGCATTTCCACCACCCAACCCCCCTGTTTCTCCTCAATTTTGGGGTGAAACCCGAGGTTTTGGTCCTTTTAGGGAGCAACCATTGGCTTTTCTGCACGAAGAAAGCGTCTCCACCCCCCGAACCCCCCCGAGATGCCCTCAAAGCAGGCGGAGGAAGGGGATTTCTTCTTTCACGGCGCGCTCTCTGCCTCAGCTGGAGGTGCCTCCTCCTCCCTCCCTCCCTCTCTCATCTCCAGATGGTCAGGAAGAGGCCGAGCGTTGTCATCTCCTGGATGAAAATGGATCCTCTTCCTGGCCGACATTTCGCAGCACAACTTGGCAGGGCGCCCGCTCCGCCGCGCGGCGACGCAAGAGCAACCACCAGCTGCCCCGGGGCCTCGGCAGGAACCAGATGGGGCCTCCTGCTCCATGGAGAGGTCCTTGGAAACCACCCCAAGGAGCGGGGAGGGGAAGGGTGGAGGAGGCACCAAAGGTGGGGAGGAGGAGGAGGATGGAGGCACCAAAGGTGGGGAGGAGGATGGAGGATGGAGGCACCAAAGGTGGGGAGGAGGAGGAGGGTGGAGGCACCAAAGGTGGGGAGGAGGGTGGAGGCACCAAGAGTGGGGAGGAGGGTGGAGGCACCAAGAGTGGGGAGAAGGATGGAGGCACCAAGAGTGGGGAGAAGGATGGAGGAGGAGGATGGAGGCACCAAGAGTGGGGAGGAGGATGGAGGCACCAAAAGTGAGGAGGAGGGTGGAGGCACCAAAGGTGGGGAGGAGGATGGAGGAGGATGGAGGCACCAAAAGAGGGGAGAAGGAGGAGGATGGAGGCACCAAAAGAGGGGAGAAGGAGGAGGATGGAGGCACCAAAAGAGGGGAGGAGGAGGAGGATGGAGGCACCAAAAGAGGGGAGGAGGATGGAGGGTGGAGGCACCAAGAGTGGGGAGGAGGAGGAGGATGGAGGCACCAAAAGAGGGGAGGAGGGTGGAGGCACCAAGAGTGGGGAGGAGGAGGAGGATGGAGGCACCAAAGGTGGGGTTGGGATGATCAGGAGAAGGTGTGGTGGCCGTGGGCAGGATTGAAGCCCAGTAGGACCTGGACCAAGTTTGGGATGGGATGGGTTGGAAGGGACCTCCAAGCCCATCCAGTTCCACGGGCAGGGACACCTCCCACTGGCTCAGGAGCTCCAGGCCCCACCCAACCTGGCCTTGGACACCTCCAGGGATGGAGGAGCCACCACTGCTCTGGGCAACCAACAGAATGGGTTGGGTTGGAAGGGACCTGAAAGCTCAGCCAGTTCCAACCTCCATGGGCAGGGACACCTCATCTTAGAACCTTGAGGGACCTCCATTTGGAACCACGAGGAACCTTCTTTTAGAACCCTGAAGGACTTCAGTTTAGAACCACGAGGGACCTCAGTTTAGAACCACGAGGGACCTCATTGTAGAACCATGAGGGACCTCATTGTACAACTTGGAGGGACCTCAACTTGGAACCATGAGGGACCTTCTTTTAGACCCCTGAGGGGTCTCACTGTAGAACCTTGAGGGACCTTCTTTGAGACCCAGGAGGGACCTCAATTTAGACCCAGGAGGGACCTCAATTCAGACCCATGAGGGACCTCGTTTTAGAGCTAAGAGGGACCTCACTGTACAACCTTGAGGAACCTCAACTTAGACCCACGATGGACTCCCCCAGCCGTTGTCCTCCCTCCTTCCACCACCCCCCCCCCCCACAACTCCTGGGCCAATTTTGGGCCGAATTTTCCCACTTTTGGGTTCCAAAACCCAGAAACACCACCTCCTCCCCCCCCCCCCCCAAGCCCTTCCAAATCCTTCTCCTTTGAACGTTCTCCAGAAGCTCCTCCTCCTCCTCCACCGCTTCCGGACCTTGCCCCGTTCCAGGTTTCCACCAGAAGGGGCCACTTGGCAACCTCTTAATTTCAGCCACATGTGGAGCGGAGGAGGAGGAGGAGGAGAAGAAGGAGATGATGAAAAGCTTTGGGATGGAGAAGGAAGCCCGGAAGGAAGGACCCACCCAACTCAACCCCAACCCTTGAGGGTTTTTCTTCTCTCAACCTGCAAAAAAAACAAAGGTCCCAATGGGAACCAGATGGTGGCTCCTTCCAGATCTTTCCCCACCCCCCCTTTTCCCCAGGACAAACATCTCCAGGCTCTGGTGTTGCCATCAGAAGGTAATTGAGACCAGATGAGGACTTCTCCGGAGCGAAAGCAGATGGAAACCCCAACCCCCTCCTCCCTCAACTCCAACCCCAGGATGGGGTGGTGGTGGGATTGGATGGAGTTCCAGGTCCTCCTGAGATGTTGAGGTGGAGAACCAAGTGGATGCAGGTGGGGGGAAACCACCTGCAGGGGACCTGGGGGGGGGGGTCAAGGTGGGGCAGCAGCTCCACCACCACGGCTTCGTTGAGCAGAAGAACCCTCAACGGTGACTTCTCGTCATGGAACGATGGGATGGGATGGGTTGGGAGGGTCCTTGGAGATGGTGGAGTCGTGGGAACTCTGTCTTCCCCCCTGATCCAGGGACCTCTTTTTCCTCTCCCACCCAGCTGGTTTCCATCAGGAACGGAGCAGGACGTGGTTCCAATTGAAGTTCTCACCTCATAAAGCTCCGCAGGTGCGCGGAGTCGGGAAAGGCTGGAGTTTGGGATTCGGCTTAATTGGGAAGTTTAGAGGCAAAACAAAGGGCCAAGTCGAAGCTTGAGGAGCAACAAAGTGCAGGGGGGGTGGGATTCGACTTCAAACGGAGGTGGAATCAGCCCTGGGTGCTGGGATCGTCCTTCAGCAGGGAAATCCCAACCCTAATCCTTTCCCATCAAAACCAAACCCGGTCCTTTCCCAGGGAAAGCCAAACTCGATCCTTCTCACCAGGATTTGAGGGCTTGGAGCCCCCTGATCCACTGGGAGGTGTCCCTGCCCATGGCAGAGGGTGGAACTGGATGGGCTTTGAGGTCCCGTCCAACCCAAGCCATCCCATTGGCTTTGAGGTCCCGTCCAACCCAAGCCATCCCATTGGCTTTGAGGTCCCTTCCAACCCAAGCCATCCCATTGGCTTTGAGGTCCCTTCCAACCCAAGCCATTCCATTGGCTTTAAGGTCCCTTCCAACCCAAGCCATCCCATTGGCTTTGAGGTCCCTTCCAACCCAAGCCATCCCATTGGCTTTGAGGTCCCTTCCAACCCAAGCCATCCCATTGGCTTTGAGGTCCCTTCCAACCCAAGCCATCCCATTGGCTTTGAGGTCCCTTCCAACCCAAGCCATCCCATTGGCTTTGAGGTCCCTTCCAACCCAAGCCATTCCATTGGCTTTGAGGTCCCTTCCAACCCAAGCCATCCCATTGGCTTTGAGGTCCCTTCCAACCCAAGCCATCCCATTGGCTTTGAGGTCCCTTCCAACCCAAGCCATTCCATTGGCTTTGAGGTCCCTTCCAACCCAAGCCATTCCATTGGCTTTGAGGTCCCTTCCAACCCAAGCCATTCCATTGGCTTTGAGGTCCCTTCCAACCCAAACCATTCCATTGGCTTTGAGGTCCCTTCCAACCCAAACCATTCCATTGGCTTTGAGGTCCCTTCCAACCCAAGCCATCCCATTGGCTTTGAGGTCCCTTCCAACCCAAGCCATCCCATTGGCTTTGAGGTCCCTTCCAACCCAAGCCATCCCATTGGCTTTGAGGTCCCTTCCAACCCAAGCCATCCCATTGGCTTTGAGGTCCCTTCCAACCCAAGCCATTCCATTGGCTTTGAGGTCCCTTCCAACCCAAGCCATCCCATTGGCTTTGAGGTCCCTTCCAACCCAAGCCATTCCATTGGCTTTGAGGTCTCTTCCAACCCAAACCATTCCATGAAAACCCCAAACCAAGGAAACCCAGACGAATCGAACAGCACCACCCCAAAAAAAAGAGCCATCAATTCCCTATTTGGGCAATTCCCACTTCCTACGCTCAAATCCCAATTTTTGGAGACACCCAACGAGGTTGGAAAGCGTTGTCTTCCCACGGGACCTCGAGGGCTTTCCAAGAACTCCGTAACGAGCCTGGGAACTTCTCGTTCCCGACGTCCCACGATAACGGATCGTTTGATTAATCAATCTAATAAACACACTTTTGATATCAAAGCGCTGCCGATAACACAGCTCCTTGGTGGGAAGGACACGGACTGGATGGTGTCCAAGGTCTTCTCCAACCCTAAGAATTCCACAGTTCTATTCCAGGGGTGGAGTCTCCATCCCCGGAAGGGTCCAAGACCCATGGAGTGGTGGCACCTGGGCACGCGGTTTAGCCCACACGGTGGGGTTGGGTTGACGTTGGGTTGGAAGAGCTTGGAGGGCTTCTCCAACCTTCATCATCTCACGGTAAATTTTGAAGAATTGAGGGTTTTTTTGCTGTATTGAAACACATTTTTTGGGGAAAACCCAAGGAAAATGGGATTTCTACGCTGGTATCTTCACCCTGCAGAGCTCTGCAAGGCTTGGAGGGTGTCCACCCAACTCCACCATGAGCCACAGGCCCACCCTGAGAGACAAAATTCCCTCCCCCCTCCAAAAATGAAAGAAAAACATTCCAAATTCTAAAATTTTAGAAAAAAAAATTCAAAAGGGCAACAAAATGGGATGAATTTTAGGAAAATGTGAGAAATTCGAGGGCAATCCAACCGGAACGACCCAAAAATTCCCTTTTTGGCCCCGCGGAAGAAGCGAATCCCCTCGCGGGTGGGGAATTCGACGGCAAAGCCTGAGCTTTAATGGGAACCAGATCGAGGGCGAAACAGGAAACAACCAATTCCTCGGCACAATTTCCTGTCGAGCAGCTGGAAAAGGGATGGGAACGGCGTCAGCGGGTGTCGCGTCGGAGCTTTTGTTCCCCCCCCTCCTCCTCTTTTCTTCCTCTCCAGCACAAAATCCCAAAAGCAGCTCTTCCCTCTCAGTTTCCGATGGAATCCAATCGGATTCGATCCCGAATTCAATTCGTAATTTCATTTCACAGCATTTTAATTCAACCCCACTCCAATTTCCCGGCCGGGAAGGGAGAGAAAGCCGGGAAATCCCTTCCCGGTGATGTGGATTGAACAGGAATTTGCCCCCCAGTTTTGGGAATTCCGGCCAAATCCAGCTCTTTGGGAGATAAAAGTTTTGGGGATTCCCACCCCTGGGTGATGGGAGGAAAGGGGCTGGGGGGGGGAGTTGGAGAGGGACCTTCCAAACCTACGTACACCTGGAGATTATCCGGGGGTTATGTATAGATCTGGGGGTTCACACACCTAGAGATATGGGGGTTATATACATACACGGGGGGTTATATACCTAGAGATGTATGGGATTTTATATATACACGGGGGGTTATATACCTATATGTATGGGATTTTATATATACATGGGGGTTTATATACCTATATGTATGGGATTTTTTATATATACATGGGGTTTATATACCTATATATATGGGATTTATATATATATACATGGGGGTTTTATATACCTATATATGGGATTTTTTATATATACATGGGGTTTATATACCTATATATATGGGATTTTTATATATATGGGGGTTTTATATACCTATATATATGGGATTTTTTATATATACATGGGGTTTATATACCTATATATATGGGATTTATATATATATATAGGGGTTTTATATACCTATATATATGGGATTTTTTATATATACATGGGGTTTATATACCTATATATATGGGATTTATATATATATATGGGGGTTTTATATACCTATATATATGGGATTTTTTATATATACATGGGGTTTATATACCTATATATATGGGATTTTTATATATATAGGGGGGCTTATATACCTATATATATATGGGACTTTTTATTTATATATGGGGGTTTATATACCTATATATGGTTTATATATGTATGTATGGGTTTATATACCTATATATGGCTTTTATATATGTATGGATGGCTTTATATACCTATATATGGCTTTTATATATATATGTATGGGTTTATATACTTATATATGGCTTTTATATATGTATGGATGGCTTTATATACTTATATATGGCTTTTATATATAGGTGTATGGGTTTATATACCTATATATGGCTTTTATATATGTATGGATGGCTTTATATACCTATATATGGCTTTTATATATATGGATGGCTTTATATACCTATATATGGCTTTTATATATATATGGATGGCTTTATATACTTATATATGGCTTTTATATATATGGATGGCTTTATATACCTATATATGGCTTTTATATATATATGGATGGCTTTATATACTTATATATGGCTTTTATATATATGGATGGCTTTATATACCTATATGTGGCTTTTATATATATATGGATGGCTTTATATACTTATATATGGCTTTTATATATATGTATGGGTTTATATACCTATATATGGCTTTTATATATATGTATGGGTTTATATACCTATATATGGTTTATATATATATATGTATGGGTTTATATACCTATATATGGTTTATATATATATATGTATGGGTTTATATACCTATATATGGTTTATATATATATATGGATGGCTTTATATACCTATATATGGCTTTTATATATATATGGATGGCTTTATATACTTATATATGGCTTTTATATATATGTATGGGTTTATATACCTATATATGGCTTTTATATATATGGATGGCTTTATATACTTATATGTGGCTTTTATATATATGGATGGCTTTATATACCTATATGTGGCTTTTATATATATATGGATGGCTTTATATACTTATATGTGGCTTTTATATATATGTATGGGTTTATATACCTATATGTGGCTTTTATATATATGTATGGGTTTATATACCTATATATGGTTTATATATATATATGTATGGGTTTATATACCTATATATGGTTTATATATATGGGTTTATATACCTATGTATGTTATACATATATATGTATGGTTTTATATACCTATATATTTTCTGTATATACGGGTTTATATACCTATATATGGTTTTTACATATATATGGGTTTATATATACACAGGTTTACATCCCTACATACATGGTCCTATAGATATATATGGGTTTCTGTACCTCTGTATGGTTTTATACAAACACACCCCTATACACAGGGTTTACATCAACATACACCTATCCATACGGCTTTATTTGGGCTACAGCCCGAAATCCACATTTTTAGTCGACGCACCTATTTGTATATATGGTTTTATTTCAGATACAAGCCTAAACATGCATTTTTATTTGAGATATCCCCTATATTCAATTTTGTTACAGTTCTATATCAACACACACAGTATTTTATATAGAACTATATACTTCCTGTTATATTTAATATATAGCTGGATCCAGTTTCCTTTAGGTGTATAGCCCTATATACACCTGTATACACTGGTTTATTGCAGTTCTATATCCAGATACACAGTTTTATTTGGGATATATCCCTATATACACTGCTTTATCTCAGATCTATCCCTATAGATAGTTTTACTCCAGCTATATCCCTATAGATAGTTTTATTCCCCATATACATGGCTTTATTTCGGATCTATCCCTATATACACTGATTTATTCCAGGTATTTCCCTATATACACAGATTTTTTGGAAGGTTTATATCTAACCACAGCTTTATTTTAGTTACAGCCCTCTATACACACCTTTATTTTACACATACACCCCTATATAAATAGTTTTATATTAGACATACACCTATATATCCCGACCTACACACTAGGATTTTAGCTCTATAACTACATAAGCACTTTTACTTATGACAGATCCCTACATCTACACTTTTATTTTTGATATCTGCCTCTATATATAGTTTTATATTACTATATATACCCATATACATAGCTTTATTCTAGGTATATACCTATATATAGTTTTATTTAAGAAATATTCCTATACACAGTTTTACTCCCCATGTATCCCCAAACATATAGTTTATATATAGAACAATATAGAGTTTTGATTTGATATACCCTTATATACAGTTTATACATAACTATACAGTTTTATTCTAAACATATCCCTATATACATTGTTTTTTATATATATATAACTATATATACTTTTATTTGATATAGGCCTATATAGATACTTTTAATTTAGCTCTATCACTATATATGTGGTTTTATTTAAATTATATCCCTATACACAGCCCTATTTCAGCTCTATCCCCATATATACCATGGATATCCCTATACACAGCCCTATTTCAGCTGTACCCCCATATATACCATGGATATCCCTATACACAGCCCTATTTCAGCTGTACCCCCATATATACCATGGATATCCCTATACACAGCCCTATTTCAGCTGTACCCCCATATATACCATAGATATCCCTATACACAGCCCTATTTCAGCTGTACCCCCATATATACCATGGATATCCCTATACACAGCCCTATTTCAGCTGTACCCCCATATATACCATTGATACCCCTATACACAGCCCTATCTCAGCTCTATCCCTATATATACTGTTGATATCCCTATATTTAGCTAGATGGCTATGTAAATGGGTTTATTCTACCTATAGAACTATATACAGGGATTTATTTTGCATAAATCCCCATGTACAGGGATTTATTTCAGATATATCCCCATACACACAGATTTATTTCAGATATATCCCTATACACAGTTTTAGTTTGCATATATCCTTCTATAAACAGTTTTATATTGGATCTATACCTACAGACCTGGATTTATTTTAAGCATATCCCTATACACACTGCTTTATTCAGACACAGCCCTATATACCTACCTCTTACACACCTATAAATCTATACACATGGGTTTATTTCAGATATATCCCCATATACCTTGGTTTATTCTAGCTATATACCTGTATATGTAATTTTGCTTTAGATATCTCCCTATATACCTGGTTCATTTACATATATAACTATACCCCTAGTTTACATATATAACTATAGGGTAAGTTTTTATATACAGCTTTTTCATACATGTATCACTAGCCACAGTTTTTAATACATATAAATACATATGGTTTTATTCTCTCTATAAATACCAATATACATAATTTTAGATATATACCTGTACACATAGTATAATTTGAGCTCTATATTGATCTATATTGGTTTATGTCAGATATGTCTATATACATATTTGTCTCTATATTATTGAAGATCTCTATCTCTATATCTCTCTATATTATTGCAGGCACATATCTATATGTATTATTGCAGATCTCTCTCTATATTATTGCAGACACATATCTATATATTATTTCAGATCTAGATCTCTCTCTATATTATTGCAGACACATATCTATATATTATTTCAGATCTAGATCTCTCTCTATATTATTGCAGACACATATCTATATATTATTTCAGATCTAGATCTCTCTCTATATTATTGCAGACACATATCTATATATTATTTCAGATCTAGATCTCTCTCTATATTATTGCAGACACATATCTATATATTATTTCAGATCTAGATCTCTCTCTATATTATTGCAGACACATATCTATATATTATTTCAGATCTAGATCTCTCTATATATTATTGCAGACACATATCTATATATTATTTCAGATCTAGATCTCTCTCTATATTATTGCAGACACATATCTATATATTATTTCAGATCTAGATCTCTCTATATTATTGCAGACACATATCTATATCTATGTATTATTGCAGATCTCTCTATATTATTGCAGACACATATCTATATCTATGTATTATTGCAGATCTCTCTATATTATTGCAGACACATATCTATATCTATGTATTATTGCAGATCTCTCTATATTATTGCAGATCCATATCTGTATCTATATATTATTGCAGCTCTATATCTCTATCATTGCAGATCTATATCTACATCTATACTTTCAGATATGTATCTATATTACTTCAGACATCCATCCACCCTTGCAGATCCACAGCTATCCACCCTTGCAGATCCACAGCTATCCACCCTTGCAGATCCACAGCTATCCACCCTTGCAGATCCACAGCTATCCACCCTTGCAGATCCACAGCTATCCACCCTTGCAGATCCACAGCTATCCATCCTTGCAGATCCACAGCTATCCACCCTTGCAGATCCACAGCTATCCACCCTTGCAGATCCACAGCTATCCACCCTTGCAGATCCACAGCTATCCACCCTTGCAGATCCACAGCTATCCACCCTTGCAGATCCACAGCTATCCATCCTTGCAGATCCCTACCCACATCTCTCTCTGATTTCAGAGCTGCATCTCTCTCGATCTAGTGATCCCCCCGCCCCAGCTCCGCGGAGAGCTCACTGTGGATCCACAGCCACAGATCCACTCTTCCTGCAGCCAGACCCCAGTGCTGTTGGATTTCCGCGCTCTCCCCACGGCCACACCACCAATCACCCAGCTACAGTTTTATCCTTTTATATTTATATATTTATAACCTCCCCCCCAGACTCCACACCCTTAAGTGAACCCACAACCACCTCATTTCCGAGACACGCCGCATCCTCCCCACAATTTTGATTTTCCTCTCCTCAGGAGAGAGAAATTCACTCCGAATCCACCCCGCAAACGCTGGGAACGGCCCCCAAAATATTCTGCTTTTTGGATAAAAGCAGGATTTGGCTCCACGGCCGCCCCTGGATCTCCCACCCCGCAGCCGGAATTCTCCGACCGGACGCAGGCGCCGCGAGGCCAGCGTTGCCGGTACCAGCCCCGTCCCTACCCTCGCCCACTCTCTCCATCACCTCCTCCCTCCTTCTCCGTGATGATGATCCAATATTCCAAATATGCCAAATGGTCCCAATAGCTTAAAGGCCCATCCACGGCCCCGACGCCAAATTCCACCGGCACCTCCGAACCTGATGGGGAGCAGAAAGCTTCCACCTGGGAAACTCAGCCTGCTCAGCCTTGACTTTGGAAGGGGATGGGAGGACCTGGCCAAGCAACTCTTGGAAAAGAGGGATTTTGGGAAAAGCTCGGAAGCTCAGGGAGGAGAAAAGAGCCATTCCAAGAATTACAGCATTCCCGACAGGACTGAACCCACGCCGGGATCATAAATGGTGCTATTTTTAGGGGGGGGTTCAATCTCATTCCTGATCATTTCCATCCCAATTCCTTACTATTTGAGGAACCTCCACGAGCTGCAATTCCCAAAATTCAAAGGATCCAGGATTCCCAAAGCACCTCCTTTTGCAGGCGATGGTTGTATCCCGATGGAAAAATCAGCGCTGCCTTGCTTCCCACCGAATCTGAGCCCCAAATTAGGGATAAATCCCCCCTTTTTAGAAGCACTTTAGGAATCTGGAGCCTGGTTTTGCCCTGTATTTAACACCAGATTTTTTTTTTGGGGGGGGTTGCTCCTGGTTTAAGATTCCCTGAACTCCAACATTCCCTCTCGGCCACGATTCCCGAGGGACGAGCGGCACTAAAGAGTTAACGGTGCGCAGCACCAAAATCCAGCTGGAAAACTCGCCTTTACCCGGCTTTTTTTGGGGGGGAGGGTGGCACAATTTGGATTGGGAAGGGGGTGTTCGGCTCCTTTGGTTTCTTCCCAAGGGGGGGGGGTCGGGGGGAAGAAGGGAGACCTCGGGAATTCCAAAGAGGGAATTTTGAACTTGGCTGTTGAACTTGCCAAGCTCAAGGGAGGCGTTGGGAATGTCGGACGCGCGGCGGGGCCGGCTCTGGGCACAATGTGGGATGGGAGCCGGAACAATGCCGGCTCTGTCCGCACCAAATTCCCTTTGGCAAAGGGGTCCTTTCTCCCCGCTCTCCCCAGCCCTCTCCATCGTCTTTCCCGGAGACGCTCTCCCGGCGCCGCGCGCCAACGGCCAAAAGCCCCCCCCCCTCTCCCTTCTCCCCTTCACCCTTCTCCCCCTCTCTCCCCAGAGCGACCCCATCTCCTCCTTTGGATGGATTCCCACCTTCTGGAATGCACAAAGGGGCCTTGGCAGCGCGATGATGTCATAAACCCAGAGTTTTGGGGAAGTACGACGGCATTCCGGGCGCGGCGTTCCCAGCTTTCTACGCCCAATCACGGTGTGTCCCCCCCCAAAAAAAATAAGCCTCAAAAAATCCACAAATAAGGAAAAACAACCCTCAAATCCCACCAAAAATTCCTTCCCCCCCCCCCTCCCCAGCCCTTTCCGCATCGCTTATCCCGCAGGAAGTGCTCGGAATTGTTTACCCCGGGATCTGTCGGCGGCGAGGAACTTTTTTTTGAGACATAAGAAGAGTTTCGGAGCCTTAAATCCCTTTGGAATGGGAAGAACCAACCCAAATCCCCCAATTCTTTCCATTTTGTGGATTTTATAAGTCAAAATTCCGTGTTTTGTCCTGGCTAAATTCCCACTTTCTCCCTCCTTCCCCCCCTCCCTCCATTTATAACGTGGAAAATTCAGAAAACATTCCCAATAAATGGATTTCAATCGGAATTAAATCCCAATTATTCCCCTCCAGGAGAGCCCTTTCCCCAGCCGGATGAATCCCAAGAGAATTCCTTTGCTCCATCTGCAAATTCCGCAGCGAGATCGCGACGAACCGCACGGAAAAAAAAACCAAAAGTTGGGAGGAATCCAAAATTGGAGCAATTTTCCCCATTCCCAACGCTCCGAAATCTTATTTTCCATCTGTTTGGTTGTTTCCCAGCACCAAATCCCCACCCAAAATTTTTAAAGCTATTTTGCCAGAGAAACTGCAAAATCCAAGGATCAAACATTCCACTGGGGTTCTCCCAAACTGCTTTTTTTGGGAATATTTAACATCAAGAAAGCATTTTTGTTGGGAACTGGGGGGGGGGGGGGGGGAGTGGATACAAAGCAAAATGACCGGGAATGGGATTTCAGGGGGGTGATGGAATCAAGGGGGGGAAGAGCCACATTCCTTCTTTTCCCAATTTGAACCAAATTCCAAACTTTTCAAGCCAAATTCACCCCAAACCGTATTTTTCCAAGGAATAACGCGACACGACCACTGCGAAAATGGGTTGGGAAAGGCCAAAAATGGGGAAAAAATGGGTCGATGGCTCTGTGTGTCACCCCCCCCCCCTTGTCTTATCCCACCACGGCTCCAGCTGATTCCCAGTGGGAATAGTGAGGGGGGGCACCCACTGGGAATGGGATTTAGGGGGGAGCAGGAGGGGTCGGGGAAGCAGGAAGCGGGGGGGACGTCGCGGTCCGTGCTCTGCGCATCCTTCTCCCTCCGCGGCCGAAGCAAAACCCAAACTTCTCGAGCCCAGATGAGCCAAATCCGTAAGTTTTTAAGGAATTACGCCACGGGAATATTAATAATGGGTTCAGAAACACTAATAATGGGTGTAGAAACATTAATAACGGGTGCAGGAATGCTAATAATCGGCGTGGAAAGGCTAAAAATGGGTTCAGAACACTACAAAATGGGCCAGAAACACTAAAAGTGGGTTCAGAAACACTACAAAATGGGCCAGAAACACTAAAAATGGGTTCAGAAACACTAAAACTGGGTTCAGAAACACTAAAAATGGGTTCAGAAACACTAAAAATGGGTTCAGAACACTACAAAATGGGTTCAGAACACTACAAAATGGGCCAGAAACACTAAAAATGGGCCAGAAACACTAAAAATGGGTTCAAAAATTTGAAAAATGGGTTCAAAAATGCTAAAAATGGGTTCGAACCCACTCCAAAACGGGTCAGAAACACTCCAAATGTGTCAGAAACAGCGCAAAGAGGTTCAGAAATGCTACATATGGGTCCAAAATACTACAAAATGGGTTGGAAACAGTAAAAAATGGGTTGAAAGAGCAGCAAAGGGGGTTCAGAAAGACTAAAAATGGGTAAAAGCACTACGAAGCGGGTTGGGAAATGCTGTGAATTGGGCCAAAACAGTCGAAATCGGGTTTGAAAGGCTGCAGAGTGGGTTCAGGAGGACTAAAAATGGATTTGAAGCACCACAAAATGGGTCCAAATCCCTAAAAATGGGTTCAGAAATGCTACTAAAGGGTTCAAAAAGACTAAAAATGGGTTCAAGAGAGTACAAAGTGGGTCTGAATCACTGAAAATGGGCTTGGAAAGACTAAAAATGAGTCCAAAGTGGGTCCGAGCCACTAAAAATGGGTTCAGAAATGCTACAAATGGGTTCAAGCCACTGCAAAACGAGGCCAAAACAGTACAAAATGGGTCCGAAACACTACAAAATGGGTCCAAAGCACTAAAAGTGGGTTCAGAAATGCCATGAATGGGTTCGAAGCACTACAAAATGGGCCCAAAACAGTAAAATGTGGCTTCAAAACCCCACAAAATGGGTACAGAAAGACTCAAAATGGGTCCAAAACGCTACCAAAAGGGTTTGGAGAGACTAAAAATGGGTCAAAACACTGTAAAAGGGGGTTTGGAAAGCCTAAAAATTGGTTTGATCAACTACAAAGTGGGGTCAAAGCACTACAAACTGGGTTAGAACCACGACAAAATGGGTCCAAACCACTAAAAATGGGTTCTGAACACTACAAAATGGGCTCAAACCGCTACAAAGCGGCTTCGAACCACTCCAGACTGGGTCCAAACCAGTACAAAGTGGGCCCAAAGCAGTAAAAAATGGGTTCAGTGCAGTACAAAGTGGGTGCAAAACACTCAAAATGGGTCCAAACCAGTACAAAGTGGGTCCGAAACACTCAAAATGGGTCCAAACCAGTACAAAGTGGGTCCGAAACACTCAAAATGGGTCCAAACCAGTACAAAGTGGGTCCAAAACACTAAAAAGGGGTTGAAATCAGTACAAAGTGGGTCCAAAACAGTAAAAATAGGTCCAAACCAGTACAAACTCGGTCCGAAACACTAAAAGTGGGTTCAAACCAGTACAGAGGGTCCAAACCGCTAAAAGCCAGTACAAAATGGGTCCAAAACACTAAAAATGGGTTCAAACCTGTACAAAGTGGGTCTAAAATACTAAAAACCACTACAAAGAGGGTCCAAAACACTAAAAAGGGGTCCAAACCAGTACAAAATGGGTCCAAAACACTAAAAATGGGTTCAAACCAGTACAAAGAAGGCCCAAAATACTAAAAACCAGTACAAGGAGGGTCCAAAACACTAAAAAGGGGTTCAAACCAGTACAAAGAAGGTCCAAAATACTAAAAACCTGTATGAGGGTCCAAAACAGTAAATATGGGTCCAAACCAGTACAAAGTGGGTCCAAAACACTAAATATGGGTCCAAACCAGTACAAAGTGGGTCCAAAACACTAAATATGGGTCCAAACCAGTACAAAGTGGGTCCAAAACACTAAATATGAGTCCAAACCAGTACAAAGTGGGTCCAAAACAGTAAATATGGGTCCAAACCAGTACAAAGTGGGTCCAAAACACTAAATATGAGTCCAAACCAGTACAAAGTGGGTCCAAAACACTAAAAATGGGTTCAAACCAGTACAAAGTGGGTCCGAAACACTAAAAAGGGGTTTAAAGTAGCATAAAGAGGGTCCAAAACACTAAAAACCAGTACAAAATGGGTCCAACACACTAAAAATGGGTCCAAACCAGTACAGAGGGTCCGAAACACTAAAAATGGGTTCAAACCAGTGCAAAGTGGGTCCAAAACTGTAAATATGGGTTCAAACCAGTACAAAGAGGGTCCGAAACACTAAAAAGGGGTTCAAAGTAGCACAAAGAGGGTCCAACACACTAAAAACCAGTACAAAATGGGTCCAACACACTAAACATGGGTCTAAACCAGTACAGAGGGTCCGAAACACTAAAAATGGATCGAAACCAGTACAAAGTGGGTCCAAAACACTAAAAATGGATCGAAACCAGTACAAAGTGGGTCCAAAACACTAAAAATGGGTTCAAACCAGTACAAAGTGGGTCCAAAACACTAAAAATGGATCGAAACCAGTACAAAGTGGGTCCAAACCACTAAAAATGGGTCGAAACCAGTACAAAGTGGGTCCAAACCACTAAAAATGGGTCGAAACCAGTACAAAGTGGGTCCAAACCACTAAAAATGGATCGAAACCAGTACAAAGTGGGTCCAAAGCACTCCAAAGGGGTTCGAAGTAGCACCAAGTGGGTCCGAATCAGTAAACACGGGTTCCAAGCGGTACGAAACGGGTCCAAATCCCTGAAAAGGGCTCGAAACCCTCACAAAAGAGGGTCCAAACCAGTCCAAACCAGCGCAAAGCGTTTCCCGAGACCGCTCCAGCCGGGTTCCGAGGGGCTGGGAACGGCTCAGAGGCGGCAGCGCCAGAGAGAAACGCGAAGCCAAAAGCTACAAAGCCGGGTTGGAAGCAGTTGGGAGCGTGTCGGGACCCCCGCACCCCCCCGCACCCCGGGGGGTGTCCCCGTGTCCCCCCGCTCACCGCTTTGCCGCTGTAGTAGTACATGAGGGGGTTGGCGATGCTGTAGGCGCAGTACATGCTGCTCCCGGCTCCGGACCCCGCCAACTCCGCTCCGGCCGCCGCCTCTCGCCCCCCACCATCCCCGGCCCCGCCGCCTCCTCCTCCTCCTCCTCCTCCTCCTCCTCCTCCTCCTCCTCCGCCGCCTCCCCCAGCGCGGGGCCCGGCGCGCGCCACATGCAAATGAGGGAGCGCCCGGCGCGCGCCGCATGCAAATGAGGGAGCGCCCGGCGCGCGCCGCGCGGGGGCGGGGGATGCGCGCCCCCTCCTCCCCCCCCCCCCCCTTCTTGCCCTGTTTTTTTTCCCTTTCCCGGTTTTTTTTCCTTCTTTCCCCCTTTCCCCCTCTTTCCCTTTTTTCCTTCTTCCCCTTTTATCGTCCCTTTTTTCCTTTTTTCCCCTCTTTCCCTTTTTCTTCTCAATTTTCCCTTCTTTCCCCCCCTTTCCTCTTTTTCCCCCTTTATCCCCCTTTCCCTCTTTTCCCCCTCTTTCCCTCTTTTTCCCCTTTTTCCCCCTTTATCCCTCTTTTCCCCCTCTTTCCCTCTTTTCCCCCTCTTTCCCCCTTTATCCCCCTCTTTCCCCCTCTTTCCCCTTTTTCCCCCTCTTTCCCTTTTTCTCCCTTTCCCTTTTTTCCCTTCTCCCCCTCTTTCTCTTCCCCCCTTTCCCTTTTTTCCCTTTCCCTTTTTATTCCCTTTTTCTCCCTCTTCCTCTTTTTTCCCTTTTTCTTCCCTTTCGTTCCTTCCCTTTTTTCTTTCTTTCCCTTTTTTCTCCTTTCCCCCTTTTTCTCTTTCCCTTCCCCCTTTCCCTTTTTTCCCACTTTCCCTTTTTCCCCTTTCCTTATCTTATTCCCTTTTTCCCCTCTTTCTTTTTTCCCCTTTTCTTTTCCCCTTTTTTCCTCTTTCCCTTTTTTCCTTTCGCTTTTGCTTTATTTTTTTAAAGAACACTTCACGTTTTCTTCACTTTTTTAAATTCCCCTTTTTTAATTTTCCCTTTTTCCCCTTTCCCCTGTTTTCTTCCCTCATTCCCTTTCCCTTCCCTCCCTTTTCTCCTTTCCCTCTTCTCCCTTTTCTCCTTTCCCTTCTCTCCCTTTTCCCTCTTCTGGTCCTTTTTTCCTTTCTATTTCGCTCTTTTCCTCCTCTTTTCCCCTTTCCCTTCCCTTCTCCCTCTTTTTTCTTCCTTTATTCCATCTCTTTCATCCCTTTTTTTTTTCTTCCTTTTCTTCACTTTTACCTCTTCCCCCCTCTTTCCTTGTTCCTTCTCCCTTTTTTCTTCCCTTTTCACTTCTTTCCCCCTTTTCTCCCATTTTCCTCCCCTTCTCCCTTTTCCCTCCCTCTTCACTTTTTTTCCCTTCCACTTTTCTTTCCCCCTTTTCTGCCTTTTGCCCCCTTTTCTTCCCTTTTCCCCTTTATTCTTCCATTTTCTCTTCCCCTCTTTCTTCCTTTCCCCCCCTTTCCTGCCTCTTTTCCCCTTTTTTATTCATTTTCTCCCCTTTTCCATTCCCTCCTTTTTCCCCTTTTCTTTTCCCTTTTATCCTTTCTCCTTTCCCCTCCCTTTTGATCCTTTTCCCTCTTCCTCCTTTTGTTCCATTCCCCCTTTTCTCTTTTTTTATCCCTCTTTTCCCTTTCTTCCCTTATTTTCCCTTTCACCCTTCCCCTTCATTCCCTTTTCCTCCTTTCCCGAATTTTCCCTTCTTTTGTATCCACTTTCCCCTTGCTTCTTCCCTTTTTTCTTTCATTTTCCCTTTTTCTTCCTTTTCTTACATTTTTCTTTCTCTCTTCCCTATTTTCTTCCAATTTTCCCTTTATTTCTTCCCTTTCCTTTCATTTTCCCCTTTGCTTTTTTCCCTTTTTCATTTCCCCCTTTATTTCTCTATTTTCCTTCCATTTATTCCCTTTTCTACCACTTTTCCTTTATTTTCCCTGTATTCCTTCACGATTTTATTCCATTTTCCCTTTTTTCTTCCCTTCCCCATTTTTCCTTCACCTTTTTCTTCCCTTTTTCCCCTTTTCCCCCTTTTTCCCTTTTTCTTCGCCCTTTCTGCCGCCCTTTTTTCCTTTCTTCCCTTTTTCTTCCCCTTCCTCCCCTTATTTTCCTTCCTTTCCCATCTTTTCTTCCCTTTTTTCCTTCCCCCATTTTTTCTTAATTTCCTTCCCCTTTTTCCTTCCCCTCCTTTTCTTATTTTCCATCCCTTTCCCCAGTTTTCTTCCCTTTTTTGCCCTTTTCCTTTTTTATCCCTTTCTGCCTTTTTCTTATTTTTCCCCTTTTATCCTTTTCCTTTTGTCTTATTTCTCTTTTCTCTTTTTTCCTTAATTTTTTCTTATTTTTTCTCCTTTTTCTTATTTCTTCCTTTCATTATTTCTTTCTTTTGATTTTTTAAAATTTACCTTTTCTTCTTTCTTATTTAATTTATTTTTCCAATTTATTATCTTTCCCTTTTTCTTATTTCTTTTTTATTTTTCAATTCATTGTTTCTGCCTTTTTCTTATTTCTTTTCTTTTTTTCTTATTTCTTAGTATTATTTCATTTTTTTCTTATTTATTTATTATTTATTATTTCTTTTTTTCTTACTTTTTCCTCTTTTCTTATTTTTCCTATTTCTTTTTATGTTTTCATTTTTTTTTTCCTTTTTTCCTTTTTTATTTCTTTGTCTCATTTTTTCCTTTTTCCTTCTCAAGTTTATTTCTTTTTTCGTTTAATTTTTTTCATTTTCATTTTATTAATTTTACATTTTATTTCTTTTTTACATTTTGCTTTTTTCCATTTAATTTCTTCCATTTTATTTTTATTTCATTTTAATTTTTTTCCATTTTATTTTTTCCTTTTATTTTTTTTTCATGTCAATTAGTTTTTCATTTTATTTCTTTTTTCCATTTCAATTCCTCTTTTCCATTTCATTTCCTTTTTTCCATTTTATTTTGTTCCATTTTATTTTGTTCCATTTTATTTTGTTCCATTTTATTTTGTTCCATTTTATTTTGTTCCATTTTATTTTTCTCCATTCTGTTTTTTCTTTTATTTCTTCTTCCACTTTCTTTTTTCCTTTTATTTCGTTTTTCCTTTTCTGTCTTTTTCCATTTTCTTTTTTTCCTTTTATTTATTAATTTCTTTTTTCTTTTATTTCTTTTTTCCCTTTTCCTTTTTCCCTTTTCTTTCTTTTTCATTTTCTTTTTTTTCTCCGTTTTCTTTTTCCCATTTTATTTTTTTCATTCTATTTCTTTTTCCATTTTATTTTTTTGCATTTCATTTTTTTCTTTCATTTCTTTTTTCTTTCATTTCTTTTTTCTTTTATTTCTTTTTTCTTTTATTTCTTTTTCGTTTCTTTTTTCTTTCGTTTCTTTTTTCCATTTCATTTCTTTTTTTTCTTTTATTTCCTTTTTCCCTTTTCATTTCTTTTTCCATTTCATTTCCTTTTCCATTTCATTTCTTTTTCCCATTTTCTTTCTCCCCTTCCCTTCCCTTCCCCCCCGCCCCGCCGTTCCCCCGGGCGCCCCTCGGAGGCGCGGGGCAGGCGCGCGGCTGCGGGCGGAGCTCCGCCATCTGCCCGCGCCCCTGGCTCGCTCCCAGCATTGTGCGCTGCCGCCCGCGCCCCCCCCGCTCCCCGCAGCCGCTCCCCGCTCCGGACCCCGCAACGCCGCCCTCCCCGGGCCGAGGAGGCGCCGCCTCCGCCCGGGCGCAGCCGAGCCCCTCCGCGCCCGCGGCCACCGCGACCCGACCCGGATCTGCGGGAGCCTTCTCCGCATCGCCACGAGCCCAGAGCCCACCTGAGCATCTCCAAACATCCCCAGAGCCCACCTGAGCATCTCTAAACATCCCCAGAGCCCACCTGAGCATCTCCAAACATCCCCAGAGCCCACCTGAGCATCTCTAAACATCCCCAGAACCCAGAGCCCACCTGAGCATCTCCAAACATCCCCAGAGCCCACCTGAGCATCTCCAAACATCCCCAGAACCCACCTGAGCATCTCCAAACATCCCCAGAGCCCACCTGAGCATCTCTAAACATCCCCAGAGCCCACCTGAGCATCTCCAAACATCCCCAGAGCCCACCTGAGCATCTCCAAACATCCCCAGAACCCACCTGAGCATCTCTAAACATCCCCAGAGCCCACCTGAGCATCTCCAAACATCCCCAGAACCCACCTGAGCATCTCCAAACATCCCCAGAGCCCACCTGAGCATCTCTAAACATCCCCAGAGCCCACCTGAGCATCTCCAAACATCCCCAGAGCCCACCTGAGCATCTCTAAACATCCCCAGAACCCAGAGCCCACCTGAGCATCTCCAAACATCCCCAGAGCCCACCTGAGCATCTCCAAACATCCCCAGAACCCACCTGAGCATCTCCAAACATCCCCAGAGCCCACCTGAGCATCTCTAAACATCCCCAGAGCCCACCTGAGCATCTCCAAACATCCCCAGAGCCCACCTGAGCATCTCCAAACATCCCCAGAACCCACCTGAGCATCTCTAAACATCCCCAGAGCCCACCTGAGCATCTCCAAACATCCCCAGAACCCAGAGCCCACCTGAGCATCTCCAAACATCCCCAGAGCCCACCTGAGCATCTCCAAACATCCCCAGAACCCAGAGCCCACCTGAGCATCTCCAAACATCCCCAGAGCCCACCTGAGCATCTCTAAACATCCCCAGAGCCCACCTGAGCATCTCTAAACATCCCCAGAACCCACCTGAGCATCTCTAAACATCCCCAGAGCCCACCTGAGCATCTCTAAACATCCCCAGAACCCAGAGCCCACCTGAGCATCTCCAAACATCCCCAGAACCCACCTGAGCATCTCTAAACATCCCCAGAGCCCACCTGAGCATCTCCAAACATCCCCAGAACCCAGAGCCCACCTGAGCATCTCTAAACATCCCCAGAACCCACCTGAGCATCTCTAAACATCCCCAGAACCCAGAGCCCACCTGAGCATCTCTCCACATCCCCAGAACCCAGAGCCCACCTGAGCATCTCCAAACATCCCCAGAACCCACCTGAGCATCTCTAAACATCCCCAGAACCCAGAGCCCATCTGAGCATCTCCAAACATCCCCAGAACCCACCTGAGCATCTCTAAACATCCCCAGAGCCCACCTGAGCATCTCTAAACATCCCCAGAACCCAGAGCCCACCTGAGCATCTCCAAACATCCCCAGAACCCACCTGAGCATCTCTAAACATCCCCAGAACCCAGAGCCCACCTGAGCATCTCTAAACATCCCCAGAGCCCACCTGAGCATCTCCAAACATCCCCAGAACCCACCTGAGCATCTCTAAACATCCCCAGAACCCAGAGCCCACCTGAGCATCTCCAAACATCCCCAGAACCCACCTGAGCATCTCTAAACATCCCCAGAACCCAGAGCCCACCTGAGCATCTCTAAACATCCCCAGAGCCCACCTGAGCATCTCTAAACATCCCCAGAACCCAGAGCCCACCTGAGCATCTCTAAACATCCCCAGAACCCACCTGAGCATCTCCAAACATCCCCAGAACCCACCTGAGCATCTCCAAACATCCCCAGAGCCCACCTGAGCATCTCTAAACATCCCCAGAACCCAGAGCCCACCTGAGCATCTCTAAACATCCCCAGAGCCCACCTGAGCATCTCTAAACATCCCCAGAACCCAGAGCCCACCTGAGCATCTCCAAACATCCCCAGAGCCCACCTGAGCATCTCCAAACATCCCCAGAACCCAGAGCCCACCTGAGCATCTCCAAACATCCCCAGAGCCCACCTGAGCATCTCCAAACATCCCCAGAACCCACCTGAGCATCTCCAAACATCCCCAGAGCCCACCTGAGCATCTCTAAACATCCCCAGAGCCCACCTGAGCATCTCCAAACATCCCCAGAGCCCACCTGAGCATCTCCAAACATCCCCAGAACCCACCTGAGCATCTCTAAACATCCCCAGAGCCCACCTGAGCATCTCCAAACATCCCCAGAACCCACCTGAGCATCTCCAAACATCCCCAGAGCCCACCTGAGCATCTCTAAACATCCCCAGAGCCCACCTGAGCATCTCCAAACATCCCCAGAGCCCACCTGAGCATCTCTAAACATCCCCAGAACCCAGAGCCCACCTGAGCATCTCCAAACATCCCCAGAGCCCACCTGAGCATCTCCAAACATCCCCAGAACCCACCTGAGCATCTCCAAACATCCCCAGAGCCCACCTGAGCATCTCTAAACATCCCCAGAGCCCACCTGAGCATCTCCAAACATCCCCAGAGCCCACCTGAGCATCTCCAAACATCCCCAGAACCCACCTGAGCATCTCTAAACATCCCCAGAGCCCACCTGAGCATCTCCAAACATCCCCAGAACCCAGAGCCCACCTGAGCATCTCCAAACATCCCCAGAGCCCACCTGAGCATCTCCAAACATCCCCAGAACCCAGAGCCCACCTGAGCATCTCCAAACATCCCCAGAGCCCACCTGAGCATCTCTAAACATCCCCAGAGCCCACCTGAGCATCTCTAAACATCCCCAGAACCCACCTGAGCATCTCTAAACATCCCCAGAGCCCACCTGAGCATCTCTAAACATCCCCAGAACCCAGAGCCCACCTGAGCATCTCCAAACATCCCCAGAACCCACCTGAGCATCTCTAAACATCCCCAGAGCCCACCTGAGCATCTCCAAACATCCCCAGAACCCAGAGCCCACCTGAGCATCTCTAAACATCCCCAGAACCCACCTGAGCATCTCTAAACATCCCCAGAACCCAGAGCCCACCTGAGCATCTCTCCACATCCCCAGAACCCAGAGCCCACCTGAGCATCTCCAAACATCCCCAGAACCCACCTGAGCATCTCTAAACATCCCCAGAACCCAGAGCCCATCTGAGCATCTCCAAACATCCCCAGAACCCACCTGAGCATCTCTAAACATCCCCAGAGCCCACCTGAGCATCTCTAAACATCCCCAGAACCCAGAGCCCACCTGAGCATCTCCAAACATCCCCAGAACCCACCTGAGCATCTCTAAACATCCCCAGAACCCAGAGCCCACCTGAGCATCTCTAAACATCCCCAGAGCCCACCTGAGCATCTCCAAACATCCCCAGAACCCACCTGAGCATCTCTAAACATCCCCAGAACCCAGAGCCCACCTGAGCATCTCCAAACATCCCCAGAACCCACCTGAGCATCTCTAAACATCCCCAGAACCCAGAGCCCACCTGAGCATCTCTAAACATCCCCAGAGCCCACCTGAGCATCTCTAAACATCCCCAGAACCCAGAGCCCACCTGAGCATCTCTAAACATCCCCAGAACCCACCTGAGCATCTCCAAACATCCCCAGAACCCACCTGAGCATCTCCAAACATCCCCAGAGCCCACCTGAGCATCTCTAAACATCCCCAGAACCCAGAGCCCACCTGAGCATCTCTAAACATCCCCAGAGCCCACCTGAGCATCTCTAAACATCCCCAGAACCCACCTGAGCATCTCTAAACATCCCCAGAACCCAGAGCCCACCTGAGCATCTCCAAACATCCCCAGAGCCCACCTGAGCATCTCCAAACATCCCCAGAACCCACCTGAGCATCTCTAAACATCCCCAGAGCCCACCTGAGCATCTCTAAACATCCCCAGAGCCCACCTGAGCATCTCCAAACATCCCCAGAACCCAGAGCCCACCTGAGAATCTCTCCACGGCCACGACAACCCCAAAGCTCAGTTGAGTGGGAACCTTCTCCCCAGCCATGTCCATCACAAACCCAAAGCCCAGGTGAGCAGGAACCTTCTCCCCATCCCCAATCCAGGGCAGGACTTGGCCAGGGTGGGAAATCCAAGAGGGAAGGAGGAGCTCACACCGTTCTTCAGGAGGCCCCCAGAGGGTGGGGTTTGGGGGGACACGACTTGTAATCAAGCATCTCATTGCCTTCTCCTGGTCCGAGGGAGGGTTTGGCTCGTTAGAATGGGTCAGCAAGGGCAACCAACCTCCACGGAACGTACGGGAGGGCCAAAAGGTCGTGACGGTGGCAGCTCAATGGGTGAGAAAACCTTCTGCTAGAAAGGGAGATGCTCCACCAGGAAGGGAGAAGATGCTCCAGAAAGGGAGAAGATGCTCCACCAGGAAAGGAGATGCTCCACCAGGAAGCGAGATGTTCCACCAGGAAGGGAGATGTTCCACCAGAAAGGGAGAAGATGCTCTGCTAGAAAGCAAGAAGATGCTCCATCAGAAAGGGAGATGTCCCACCAGAAAGGGAGAAAATGCTCCACCACAGAGGGAGATGCTCCCCCAGAAAGGGAGAAGATGCTCCATCAGAAAGGGAGATGTCCCACCAGAAAGGGAGAAAATGCTCCACCACAGAGGGAGATGCTCCCCCAGAAAGGGAGAAGATGCTCCATCAGAAAGGCCGAAGATGCTCCTCTAGAAAGGGAGGAGATGCTCCACTAGAAAGGGAGGAGATGCTCCATCAGAAAGGGAGAAGATGCTCCTCTAGAAAGGGAGGAGATGCTCCACTAGAAAGGGAGGAGATGCTCCACTAGAAAGGGAGAAGTTCCACCACAAAGGGAGAAGATGCTCTGCTAGAAAGCAAGAAGATGCTCCATCAGAAAGGGAGATGTCCCACCAGAAAGGCAGACGTTCCACCACAAAGGGAGAAGATGCTCCACCAGAAAGGGAGATGCTCCACCAGAAAAGGAGAAGATGCTCCACCAGAAAGGGAGATGCTCCACCAGAAAGGCAGACGTTCCACCACAAAGGGAGAAGATGCTCCACCAGGGAACAGACATCTACTCTACGATTGAAGCCGCTGAACCCACCTCAACACCTCCAAAGGCAGATGCTGGAGGTGGGAAACCACCACGTGCCTTGACCCCCTGTTACAACCATCAATTAGAGAGCCCTTAATTGCTTCCGGCCCGCAAGCCCGGGGAGGTTCTCTCTCCACAGAAGCCACCACCTCATCTCCCACCAAGTTCTGCAAGAAATGTCACCTTTAAGTATGGTTTTCACCACCAACCTCGACTGGATGGACCTTCAAGTCATCACCACGGAGCTCCCTGCCCCGAAAGGAGCACCCAACCACCTCCACGGGGTGACACCTGAGGAGAAGCAGACGGCAGGGGAACCCGTGGTAGACCTCCAGCCACCACCACGCCCGCTCCTGCAGCCCTCTGCCCTCCAACGTAGCCCATCTTAGGTGACCTCCCACGGCATCGTCCAACCACCACCCTCTGGTGGTCAGGGCTGCGGGGCTGGGACAGCTGAGGACACATCTCCAGCTCGAGGTGGACACTTGGCTGATGCCCGGTGATCCCTAGAGTGACCCACTCCAAGTAGAAGGGGACTTCTCTGATGAGACTCGTGGAATGGGTTGGGTTGGAAGGGACTTCAAAGCCCACCCAGTTCCATGGGCAGGGATCAGGGTGCTCCACACCCCACCCAACCTGGTCCTGAACATCTCCAGGGATGGGGCAGCCGCTGCTTCTTGGGGTAAATGTGGAATCATGGAATGGGTTGGGTTGGAAGGGACCTCCAAGCCCACCCAGTTGGGCAGGGACACCTCCCACTGGCCTGGGGGGCTCCAAGCCCCATTCAACCAGGCCTTGGACACCTCCAGGGAAGGGGCAGCCAGAGCTTCTCGGGGCAACCTGGGCCAATTGGACGTGGAGGTGGATCCTCCCCATCCTCACCGTGAAGAACTTCTTTCCCACATCCAATCGAAATCCTTCCCAATTCCAATTTCAAGCCGTTGCCCCCTCGTCCCACCACCTGGGTTGGACCTCCTGCATCTGGGCTGGTGAGGAGCTCCTCCCACCCTCCTCCTGTCACCACCCCCCTGCTGGCACTTTCCACCCTTCGCCGGCAAAGCTGCAATCGCAGCTTCTTCTCAAGGAGACGCCGAGAGGCAGCTGGGGAGGAGGTGGTGGGGCCACCAAAGCCCACCACCTCGCTCTCCTCCTCCAATGGGTTGGGCTCTGCTGCCCCAAAGGTCTTTCTTTACCACCAGAAAGGTGAAGGAGTATTTTAACAGAGCCCTGAAAGCCACCCCTGGCCTGGGCTGCTCCAAAGGAAGGGGAGGGAGGAGGTTTTGCCCCTCTGCTCCGCTCTGGTGGGACCTCACCTGGAGCCCTGGGTCCACCTCTGGAGTCCTCAGCACAGAAAGGACCTGGAGCTGGTGGAGCAACTCCAGAGGAGGCCACGGAGATGATCCAAGGGCTGGAGAACCTCCTGGAGGAGGACAGGGTGGGAGAGTTGGGGTTGTTCAGCCTGGAGAGGAGAAGGCTCTGGGGGGACCTTAGAGCTTCCAGTATGGAAAGGGGCTCCAGGAAAGCTGGGGAGGGGCTTTTTCCAAGGGCCTGGAGTGATGGGACAACTGGGAACGGCTTCAAACTGGAAGGAGAGAGCTCTAGGTTGGACATTGAGAAGAGATTCTTCACGATGAAGAGGCCCTGGCCCAGGTTGCCCAGAGAAGCCATGGCTGCCCCATCCCTGGAGGTGTCCAAGGCCAGGTTGGATGGGGCTTGGAGCCCCCTGAGCCAGTGGGAGGTGTCCCTGCCCATGGAACTGGAAGGGCTTGGAGGTTCCTTCCAACCCAACCCATCCCATGGCTCTGTGATCTTCCAGGTCTCACCAGCCCAAGGCTGATCAGGTGGAACTCATGGGGTAAGTCCATCCCCCAAACCCAACCCGAGGAGGGACACATTCAGGTCCCTCCAGCGTAGGAGGCCACCGGACACAGCCCTGAGGTCAGAATCCCATTCCTTTGGTGTCATCTCCTCTCCCATTTTCCCCTCTCACCAAGTGGTCACCCCAGAGAAGCCACCAGGGCAAGGTGGTGGCAAATTCCAGAAGAGGGTCAAGAAATGTTTGAGAAAGTCGAGAAGGAGAAGGAGAAAGAGAAGGAAGAGGAGGAAAAAGAGGAGGAGGAGATGGAAAAGGAGAAGGAGGAGGAAGAAGAGGAGAAGGAGAATGAGGAGGAGGAGGAGGAGCAGGAGGAGGAGGAGGAGGAGAAGGAGGAGGAGGAGGAGGAGGAGGGGGAGGAGGAGAAGGATAGGGAGGAGGAAGAGGAGGAAGAGTAGCAGAAGGAGATGGAAAAGGCAAAGGAGGGAGAGAAGGAGGAGGAGGAGGAGGAGGAGGAGAAGGAGGAGAGGGATAGGGAGGAGAAGGTGGAGGAAGGAAAAGGAGAAGGAGAGGGAGGAGGAGGAAGAGGAGGAAGAGGAGGAGGAGGAGGGGGAGAAGGAGGAGAAGGAGAAAAAAGGGAGAAGGAGAAGGAGAAGGAGAAGGAGAAGGAGAAGGAGAAGGAGAAGGAGAAGGAGAAGGAGAAGGAGAAGGAGAAGGAGAAGGAGAAGGAGAAGGAGAAGGAGAAGGAGAAGGAGAAGGAGAAGGAGAAGGAGAAGGGAGAGGGAGAAGGAGGAGAAGGTGGAGGAAGGAAAAGGAGAAGGAGAGGGAGGAGGGGGAAGAGGAGGAGAAAGAGGAGGAGGAGGAGGAAGAGATGGGAAAGGAGGAGGAGGGGGAGACGGAGAAGGAGGAGAAGGAGAAGGAGAAGGAGAAGGAGAAGGAGAAGGAGAAGGAGAAGGAGAAGGAGAAGGAGGAGAGGAAGAAAGGGAGAAGGAGAAAGAGGAGGAGGAGGAAGAGAAGGAAAAGGAGGAGGAGGAGGAGGAGAGGAAGAAAGGGAGAGGGAGAAGGAGGAGGAGGAGGAAGAGAAGGAAAAGGAGGAGGAGGAGGAGGAGGAGAGGACCTCTGTGCCCCCGTTCTGAGCACCACCACGGCCTCCTCCCTCCCCAGAAGAGGTTGGTATTCAGGTCCTCGCACGTCACAGCCTGAAAGCAGGATAAATATCTCATTATCCAGCTGCTCCATGAATAAATCAGATCCTGAAAGCCCCAACCTCTCCAAAGCTCCTTTCAAGCAGCCAAATGTGGCCACATCTGCTTCCAGCTTCCCTCCTCCCCGCTCGCGGCGCTCCTCCTCAAGCCCTCAGCCCACGTCCTCGGGCCGGGCTCCGTCGCCAGGAGGAAGCATCCAACCCAGCTTGTGGCCCACTGCAAGAGGACAACCCCTCCACCAGGTGTTCCAGCCGTGGAGTTGTCCCCGTGGTTGGTTGGTCCAGCCCGGGTTGTGGAGCTGGGAAGGGTGGTGGCACCACAGGGTGACCCAGGGAGCACCAATGGAATCATCAGGTCAGAAAAGCCCTCTCCTCCTCCTCTCAGGTCAGCCCCACCATGGCTGGTCCCCAAGTGCCACCTCTACACGTTCCTTGAACCCCTCCAGGGATGGAGACCCCAGCACTGCCCTGGGCAGCCCTTTCCATGAAGGGCTTTCCCTCCCGATGTCCAACCTCAAGCTCCTCTGGAGCAACTTTAGGGCCATTTCCTCTCGTCCTCTCGCTCAGAACTTGGCTGAAGAAACCAACAGCTCCCCACACCCTCCTTTCAGGTTCTTCTCAAGAGGGTTTCTTTGTCTGTAAACCCAACCGTGACCCACGGAGCCAGGATGAGTCCTGTCCCACCAAAGCCTTGACCACGTCGGATGGACACAACTCCAGGAGGCTTCACACGGGTTGTCCCTTCTGAGGGGACTTTTTGGTGACACCATCCCACGTCCTCCTGTTCTCCCACGACTTGAGAGCCACACCTGAGGCTGGAAGCCAGGACCGTGGCACAAGAGGTCTGGGATCACCAGAAGAAACCAGAGGACATCTCTTTCCAGAGAAGCCAATTTTGAGAACATCACCTCGATCAGCAGGTCCTGGGAGGGTGGGGAGGCCCTGGCCCAGGCTGCCCAGACATGTCGTGGTTGCCCCATCCCTGGAGGTGTTCAAGGCCAGGTTGGATGGAGCCTGGAGCCCCCTGAGATCCAGTGGGAGGTGGCCCTGCCCATGAAACTGGTTGGGCTTGGAGGTCCCTTCCAACCCAACCCATTCCATGGTCCTGTGACTGCTACGATCCCTTTCAACCTGCGCATGGACTTTGAGGTCCCCTTCAACCCAACCCATTCCATGATCTCTAAAGGTGTCCAAGGCCAGGTTGGATGGAGCCTGGAGCCCCCTGAGATCCAGTGGGAGGTGGCCCTGCCCATGGAACTGGTTGGGCTTGGAGGTCCCTTCCAACCCAACCATGGTTCCGTGATTGTTACGATCCCTTTCAACACAAGGATGGGCTTCGAGTTCCCCGACTCCCTGAGGAACCACCCACCCAAAGGAACCTTTCCACTTCCAGCCCTTCATCCAACCACCCCCAAACCCCTGAAAAGTTCTGGATTCCCCCCCCCCCCCCCCCCCCCCCCCCCCCCGAATTCCACCTCTGGAAGAGCAGAAGTTGCTCCCCAAAAAAAAAAACCCAACGCTCGGCGCTGCGGCGCGGAAGGGGTTAACCCGCCATATGCTGCATAATTAGGAGATGCATTAATGATTATGAATCCAAAATGAGTCGGTGGAAGGCAAAAAAGCCAAGGCTGGGTGCGAAGGCTCCCAAGCCCCCCCTCGTCCTTCCTTTTTTTTTGCCCCCCCCCCCCCCCCACGAGGTCGATAAAAGCGGGCGCCGGATCCCGAGGAGGCGTCGGCGTCGGGAACGCCGTCCGGAGGCGCCTCCGAATCCATCCCTCCAAACGGGCTCAGAGAGAGAGTAGGGGGGGGGGGGGGGGTTTGCCAAACATTAACCACAGCGAGGAGGCAATTATGTATGCATGATTTCATCTGCAACTCATTAATATGCAAATGTATTCATCTGTTAGTTACTAAATTAAAAATGCAAAGAAGCCCTTATGGTGAAGTCTCCAATTTGGGGTTGGGTTCGGTCGTTTCTGGGCTCGGTGGTTTCTTTTTTGGAGCCAAAGGAACGTTTGGAAGAGATTCCTCCCCTCCCACCCCTTCCCCCCCAAAAAAAAAAGGGAGGGGGGGAGAGGCTTTTTTGGGGGAAAAAACTACGGAATTGGGGAGCTTCGTCAACCTGTTGAGCCCCAAAAATCTCCCCCCGGAAGCCGAAAGAATGGGAAGGGGGGAGAGAAAGGGTGGGATTGGAGGTCTTTTTGAAGCCCAAAGGATTGGAGGGGGTGGGAAAGGTTAAAGAGGAAGAGTGGAAAGGGGTGGGAGATGGGTGGGAATGAGGCAAAACCAGGATCATGGGGTGGGGTGGGTTGGAAGGGATCTGAAAGGTCCTGGAATTGTGGGGTGGGGTGGGTTGGAAGGGATCTGAAAGATCATGGAATTATGGAATCGTTTTGACTTGGAAGGGACCTCCAAGCCCATCCAGATCCACGGGCAGGGACACGTCCTGCTGGCTCAGGGGGCTCCAAGCCCCAGCCAACCTGGCCTTGGACACCTCCAGGGATGGGGCAGCCACCACTGCTCTGGAAACCTGGGCCAGGGCCTCCCCACCCTCCCAGGAGAACATTTCTCCCTAAGATCCCATCTCAATCAGCTTCAACCCCTTCTCCTTGTCCCATCCCACCACTCCCTGACCAAGAGCTCCTCCCCAGCTTTCCTGGAGCCCCTTTCCATACTGGAAGCTCTGAGGTCCCCCCAGAGCCTTCTCCTCTCCAGGCTGAACACCCCCAACTCTCCCACCCTGTCCTCCTCCAGGAGGTTCTCCAGCCCTTGGATCATCTCCGTGGCCTCCTCCTCCACCAGCTCCAGGTCCTTCCTGTGCTGAGGACTCCAGAGGTGGACCCAGGGCTCCAGGTGAGGTCCCACCAGAGCGGAGCAGGGTTGTGTGTGTGTGGGGGGGACCCTTTTGAGAGCCCCAAGTCCAACCCTTCCCCTGTCCCTCAACGAGGTGCTCATCTTCGAAGAGCTCCGAGGGCCCCGTTTCTGCATTCCCCGCGCGGCGCCAACTCTCATTTGTTCTTTTCAGCGTCCCGGGAAGCACATGGTGAAAGCAAAGCTGTTTTCTTCATCCCCACAACCAGCACCACCACCACCACCACGTGTGTGTGTGTGTGTGTGTGTGTGTGTCCCCCTCCCTTTACCCCCTCGAAAGCCACCGCGAGGTGACCATAAATAGCCCGAAATAGCAGGAAACAGATCTGAAAGACGTTAACACTTCCCGAATGCCAACGTCGGGTTGGGAAAACGAAAGGAGAACAGATGCTCCGAGGTCAAAAAGTCCAACGTTTGCGATTCCCAAAGAGAAAGGGGAAAGCAAAGAAAAAAAAAGAGGAGAAGAAGAAAATCCCCCCCCTCTGCACTCACCGGAATCGTAAATGAGCGAGAGGAGAAACGAGGGGAGGAGGAGCTTCTCCAGGGTGGAAGGGCCTTGGGAAGGGGTGGTGGGAATGGAAGAGGCTCCAGTGCAAGGGGAGGGGGAAAGGAGGAGAGTGGAGTGGGGTTGGGGGTGGAAGGGACCTTAAAGATCAGAGGATCATGGGATGGGTTGGGTTGGAAGGGACCTTAAAGATCAGGGGATCATGGGATGGGTTGGAAGGGATCTTAAAGGTCGTGGAATTGTGGAATGGGTTGGGTTGGAAGGGACCTTAAAGATCAGGGGATCATGGGATGGGTTGGGTTGGAAGGGACCTTAAAGTTCAGAGGATCATGGGATGGGTTGGGTTGGAAGGGACCTTAAAGATCAGGGGATCATGGGATGGGTTGGGTTGGGTTGGAAGGGGCCTTGAAGATCAAAGGATCATGGGATGGGTTGGGTTGGAAGGGACCTTAAGGATCAGAGGATCATGGGATGGGTTGGGTTGGAAGGGGCCTTAAAGATCAGGGGATCATGGGATGGGTTGGGTTGGGTTGGAAGGGGCCTTAAAGATCAAAGGATCATGGGATGGGTTGGGTTGGAAGGGACCTTAAGGATCAGAGGATCATGGGATGGGTTGGGTTGGGTTGGGTTGGGTTGGGTTGGAAGGGGCCTTAAAGATCAGAGGATCATGGGATGGAAGGGACCTTCAAGGTCGTGGAATCACAGAGTGGGCTGGAAGGGTTAGACGATCACAGAATCATGGGGGACCTTAAAGATAAGAGAATCATGGGATGGGTTGGGTTGGAAGGGACCTTCAAGGTCCTAGAATGGCCTGGGAGGGACCTTAAAGGTCATGGAATCGTGGGTTGGGTTGGAAGGGACCATGAAGATTATGGAAGGGTGAAATGGGCTGGAAGGGATCTTAAAGATCAGAGAATCGTGGGATGGGTTGGGTTGGACGAGATCTTAAAGATCGTGGAATTGTGGAATGGGTTGGGTTGGAAGGGACCTTAAAGATTGTGGAATCATGGGATTGGTTGTCTTGAAAGGACCATAAAGACCACGAGATCATGGAATGGGTTGGGCTTGAAGGACCTTAAAGAAATAATGACCTCGGGGTGAGAAGTGGAGAAGCCCTCGGGGTCTGTTGGCCAAAGCCTTCGGAGAGTGGAGGTTCTGAACTTCCTGCACTGCCTGAAGTTCTCCAAAGAAGGAGTCTCTGCTCCAGCTGAAGCAAAGCCACCCCGGAAATCCCAAACTCCTGCTACGGATGGGGTGGGACAAGGCAGGATTGGTCCCTAAATGCTTCTTTTTGGAGGTGAAAGGAGGTAAAACTTTCAGAATTGGGGCAATTTCTACAGGAGGGGTGGGCGAGGTCTACAAAAACCGCACGGAGAGCGTTCACCCAACCTGGCCTTGAAGACCTCCAGGGATCATGGAATGGGTTGGGTTGGAAGGGATCTCCAAGCCCGGGACAGTTCCACAGACATGGACACCTCCCACTGGATCAGGGGGCTCCAAACCTCCCCCAGCCTGGCCCTGAGCACCTCCAGGGGTGGAGCAGCCACAGCTCTCAGGGCCACCCAGGCCAGGGCCTCCCCAGCATCTCAGAAGAACATCTCATCTCAATATCCTCTCCTTCAGCTTCAGACCCTTCTCCTTGTCCTCTCCCACCATTCCCTGATCCAGAGCCCCATCCCAGCTTTCCTGGAGCTCTTTCAGGTACAGGAAGTTCTAAGGTCTCCTTGGAGCCTTCTCCAGGCAACGGGTTAAAAGACCCTCACCTGAAGGTGCTGGATCTGGATGGCCTTTCAGGTCCCTTCCAACCCAACCCATTCCATGATTCCATGAGGAAGATCAAGGCCAGGTCGGATGGGGCTTGGAGCTCCCTGATCCAGTGGGTGGTGGCTCTGCCCATGGAACTGGATGGGCTTTGAGGTCCCTTCCAACCCAAACCATCCCATGGTTCTAAGACCTTTGAGACCCCTTCCAACCCACACCATTCCATGGTTCTAAGATCCTTGAGTTCCTTTCCAACCCAAACCATCCAATGGTTGTAAGACCTTCAAGATCGTTTTCAACCCAAAGCATCCCATGATTCTAAGACCTTTGAGATCCCTTCCGACCCAAACCATCTCATGGTCCTACGATCTCTGAGGTCCTTTCCAACCCCCCCTCCATTCCACGATATCTTTCTGTTCCAAAGCCACCTTTCCCACCTCATCCCTTCCCTTTACAGCCCGGAGCAGAGCTTTGTTGGCCTCAGGACATGGTTTGGTGGACACGGTGGTGTTGGGGTCGGCGCTCGGCCTCGATCTCAGGGCTCTCTTCCCCAACCTCAACCCTCCTCCAACGGCGGAGCTCGCCGAAGATTCCCATTTCCCTCTCGGATGCTTTCCGTGCCTCCAGAAGGGGGAGGAGGGATGGAAGCCAGGTGGCTTCCCCTGGGGCCACCAGCTGGAAGAGGAGCTTGTCAAGGCGATGACGCGGCGAGAGCGACGGCCACGGCGCAGGAGGGGGGGACCCTGGGGCAGCGCCCGAGGAGGAGCAGCCACGCTGGGAACTGGAGAAGCTGCAGAGCTTTAGGAAAGTCCAGGTCCACCTTGGTGGGCTCTGAGACCTCGGCAATGTCTCCCCGTCCCTAATCCAGCTCCTTCCGGCCTTCTCCGGGATGGCCCAGCTCCAAGCTTCCACCTCCTTTTAACCCTCCCGCTCCTGACCCTGGGAAGGTCAATTCTGGGCCAAGGAGGTTTCATCCGGTCATGTTGGTCCTCAAAGCCACCCCAGCCCCAAAAGTGGAATCTCCACCCCCGGAACCGGAATCTCCACCCCCGGAACCGGAATCTCCACCACTGGAATCAGAATCTCCACCCCCAAAATGGGAATCTCCACCACCAGCACTGGAATCTCCACCCCCAGGACTGGAATCTCCACCCCCAGGACTGGAATCTCCACAACCAGGACTGGGAATCTCCACAACCAGGACTGGAACCTCCACCACCAGAACTGGAATCTCCACCACCAGCACTGGAATCTCCACCACCAGAACTGGAACCTCCATCCCCAGGACTGGACTCCACCACCAGCACTGGAATCTCCACCACCAGCACTGGAATCTCCACCAGAAATGGAATCTCCATCATCGTGACTGGAATCTCCACCTGAACTGGAACCTCCACCACTGGGACTGGAATCTCCACCAGAACTGGAATCTCCACCTGAACTGGAATCTCCACCAGAACTGGAATCTCCACCACTGGGACTGGAATCTCCACCTGAACTGGAACCTCCACCCCCAGACCTGGAATCTCCACCCCAAGCAGATCTCCTGGACATCTCTTTTTTAAGTGTAGTTTTACAGAATTCCATTCAAAACCTCCCTTTTCAATGTCTTTTCTAGGGTATTTCCTTTAAAAAATACATTTTTAATGTCTTTTTATCCCATTCGATTCAAACCAGTCCTGTTTTAAGGGATTTTTCTACAATTCCATTCCAAAAATATCTTTTTCAAGGTATTTTTATACTATTTCAGTCAAAAATTACTCTTTTAAAGGCATCTTTATACCATTTCGTTTAAAAAAAAATCTTCCTTAATGTATTTTTTCAATTTCAGTCAAAACCAAAACCTTTTTAAGGTATTTTAATACCATTTCATTCAAAAATACCTTTTTTAAGGTCTTTTAATACAACGCCTGTTTAAAAATACCCATTTAATTGTTTTTTTAATAGCATCTCATTCCAAAAAATACCCATTTTAAGGTATTTTTATGCCACTCTGTCCAAAAAAATAACTTTTTAAGGCATTTTAATACTAGTCCAGTACAAAAATACCCTTTAAATTGTATTTTTTAGTCAATTTCGTTCAACAAAACTCCCCTTTTTAAGGTATTTTTATACCATCCCATCCAAAAAATACCTTTTTAAAAGTCTTTTTATGCCATTCCATCCAAAAAAAGCCACTTTTAACATATTTTTAAGCCCTTCCGTCCAAAAAAAGACCCTTTTTAACGTATTTTTATACGTTTTCATTCAAAAAATATCTTTTTAAGGTATTTATACATTAAAAAAAAATTTTTAAAGGTATTTATACATAAAAAAACCCTTTTAAAGCTATTTTTATGCCATTTCACTCAAAAAATACATTTTTTATTGTATTTTTCTGCCGTTCTATTCAAAAAAGCCCTTTTTAATGTATTTTCATACCTTTCCATTCAAAAAAATACCTTTTTAATACCATTTCGTTCAAGAAATGTATTTTTAAAGCATTTTTAGGCCTTTTTATTCAAAAAACACCCATTTTATACAATTTCATTCAAGAAAATGTACATTTTAGTGGTTTATTAGGCCTTTTAATTCAAAAAAGACCTTTTTTAATATAATTTCATTCAAGAAATGTACATTTTAGTCGTTTATTAGGCCTTTTTATTCAAAAAATGCCCTTTTTAACATTATTTCATTCAAGAAATGCACTTTTTAGTGTATTTGTAGGCCTTTTTATTCAAAAAATACCTTTTTAATACTATTTCACTCAAGAAATGTACATTTTAGTGGTTTATTAGGCTTTTTTATTCAAAAAATGCCCTTTTTAATAATATTTCATTCAAGAAATGCACTTTTTAGTGTAATTTTTAGGCATTTTTATTCAAAAACCACCCTTTTTAATACCATTTCGTTCAAGAAATGTACTTTTTAGTGTAATTTTTAGGCCTGTTTATTCAAAAAACGCCCTTTTTAATACTATTTCATTCAAGAAATGTACATTTTAATGTATTTTTAGGCCTTTTTATTCAAAAACCACCCTTTTTAATACCATTTCATTCAAGAAATGTACTTTCTAGTGTAATTTTTAAGCCTTTTCATTCAAAAAACACCCTTTTTAATACCATTTCGTTCAAGAAATGTACTTTTTAGTGTAATTTTTAGGCCTGTTTATTCAAAAAAACGCCCTTTTAATACTATTTCATTCAAGAAATGTACTTTTTAATGTATTTTTAGGCCTTTTTATTCAAAAACCACCCTCTTTAACAGCACCGGTGCCAAAATCTCCCCGGAAACGCCCTGAAACAGTCAATTGTCTCCAAAGAAATCCCTGAAATCGTTAAAAATGCAGATTTTGGGTGGTTTTGTGGCTTCTTTATCCAACGCCAAGGAGGAAACAAAAAGGGGCGGCGGCGGCGCCGTCACAAAGAGGTTCCTCGCGCGGCTCCTCCAACTCTCCCGAAAGCACCCAAAACCACCCCTTAAAACCTCGATTTTTGGTGAAATTCAACGCTGGAAGCACCCAAAGCCCTCGGGGAGGGGGTTTAACCCTTGCTGTGACCGAAGGCGCCGCCGCCGCCGCCCGAGTCCGGTCGGGGTTCAGGAAAATCCCAAACAATTCCGATCGGAAGAGCAATTTTGCTCCGAGAAATTCCCATTTCAACGCCTCGGAAAGAAATGGTCCGTTTGGGGTTCTTTGCCATTCCAAGAATCACAACAACCCCCGCGGAGAAATCAAGGGCTTGATGTGGTTTTCAGCTTCAAATGTAGAAATCAAAGGAGGATTTAGCACCATCAATTAATGTTATTAATAAATTAAGAATAGATGGTTCCAGTTAACACTAAATGAATAAGAAATAAATTAATATATTATGACAGAATTGATAGAGTCAACTTTTAAATGACTAAATGAACAATAAATGAGCTACAAAGACATGAATTGATGATGAAATTAATAGATAAGCTAAATTTTCAAATAAATGAATTGATAGCTTAATAATTAACAGATTATGATGAAATTAATAGACTAAACTTTAAAATAAATAAATGCATTGATAAACTAATAGATTATGATGAGATTAAGACTGAACTTTCAAATAAAGAAATTAATTGATAACTTAATTAGGAGATTATGATGAAAATAATAGAGACATTAAACTTTCAAATAAATAAATGAAGTGACAGTTTATTAACAGATTATGATGAAATTAATAGATACTAAACTTTCAAATAAATTGATAACTTAATAATTGACTACGATGAAATTAATAGATACACTAAAATTTCAAATAAATGAATAATTTAATAGATTACGATGAAATTAATAGAGACACTAAACTTTAAAATAAACAAATTGATAACTTAATAATTCATAGATTATGATGAAATTAAGAGACTAAACTTTCGAATAAAGAAATGAATTGATAAATCAATAGATTGTGATGAAATTAAGAGACACTGAACTTTAAAATAAAGAAATGAATTGATAAATTAATAGATTGTGATGAAATTAAGAGACACTGAAGTTTCAAATAAAGAAATGAATTGATAAATTCCTAGATTATGATATTAATAGACTGAAGTTTCAAATAAATGATAACTTAATAGATTATGATGAAATTAAGAGACACTGAACTTTAAAATAAACCAATTGATAACGCAATAATCCATAGATTATGATAAAATTAATAGACTCTAGACTTTCAACTAAATGAATTGATAACTTAATAATTAATGGATTACGATGGAATTAATAGACACTAGACTTCCGAATAAATGAATTGATAACTTAATAATTAATGGATTACGATGGAATCAATAGAGACGCTCAACTCCCAAACGAAGAAATCAATAAATTAATAATAGATTAAGATTGGATAGATGAAGCTAATAGATTACACTGATACAAATCAATTAATAGCCGGGTATGTAAGCACTGAACACACCGAAGGCAACCTCCACGCCGCCCCAGCTCCCAGACAGCGCCGTTTCCGCGCGTTTCCGGCCCCAGGCAGCCCCTGAGGAGCTTCAGGAGCCGATTCCACGAGAACCCTCGACCAAACCGACTCCTGGGCTCCAGAAGGATCCGATAAAACCGCTCGATCGCGAGAGGAAACCGGATCTGATGGGCTTTGGGAGAGGAAAAAACGAGCCGGAACCGCAACGGCTGCTCTTGGCGCCGGATTTACCGAACCGCCGCACCATTGGCCTTGACCCGTTTGAAGGGACTTCCGAGCCACCAAAGCCCACCAAGCCGAGCCGGCCCAACGCCCCGTGGAGGTGGGTCCCACCTCAAAGCCTCCTTAGATGGCTTCTTCATGGACAACCCCGCTCCGACGCCGCCTCGCGATGCCTCTGGTTGACCCCTGGGCTCCACCCAAGCACCTTCTCCCACCAAAACGAAGCTCGTTCTGCCCGCGGCCACCAGGCTCCCAAATCCGCTGCCCGACGCCACGTGGAAGGTTCCAGCTCCACCAACCCCACGACGAAGCCAAGGGGCACAGGGAAGGGCTTCCTCGCCCCCCTCATCCCCACCGGGCGATCCCTCACCCCCACGTCGGAACAAGGACCAAGATTGGGTTGGATTCTCCTTACCTTGTCCTCAAACCTTCAGCTCCAAGAACCCTACAAGCCCTGGAGCTCATTTCCACCCCCAGGAGCTCATGTCCACCTCCAGGAGCTCATGTCCACCCCCAGGAGGTCATGTCCACCTCCAGGAGCTCATGTCCACCCCTAGGAGCTCATGTCCACCCCCAGGAGGTCATGTCCACCCCCAGGAGCTCATTACCACCCCTAGGAGCTCATTTCTTCTCCCAGGAGCTCATTTCCACCTCCAAAACCTCATTTCCACCTCCAGGAGCTCAATTCTACCCCCAGAGGCTCAATTCAACCTCCAAAGGCTGTTTTCCACCTCTAGGAGTTGATTTCCACCCCCAGGAGCTCACTTCCACCTCAAAGAGCTCAACTCTACCCCCAGAAGCTCAGTTCTACCTCCAGGAGCTCAGTTCTACCTCCAGGAGGTCATTTCCGCCCCAGGAGCTCATTTGTGCCCCCAAGAGCTCATTTGTGCCCCCAAAAGCTCATTTCCACCCCTAAAAGTTCATTTCCACCCCTAAAAGTTCATTTCTACCTCCAGGAGCTCAATGCCACTCCCAGAAGGTCAATTCTTCCCCGTGGAGCTCAAAGCTTCTTCCAAGAGCTCAATTCTACCTCCAAAAGCTCATTCCAACCCCCAGGGAGGTCATTTCCCCCCCCCAAGTTGTTCATTTCCACCCCAAAGTCGTTCATTTCCACCCCCAGCAGCCCAATCCTCCCTCCAGGAGGTCACTTCTTCCCAAAGGAGGGCAGGTCCACCCGCAGGGAGCTCGTTCCTGCCCACCCAGCACCCAAGGAAGGCGCGGCGCGCGCCGCGGAGCCGCCAGCCCGAGCGCCACTTACTGAGGACGGCAAACCCGGAGGAACTTTCCGAACTTTCTTCGTTTGGACCTCTGGAACAACAACAACAACAACAACAGAAGGACATGGGTTGCTGTTCCCAGTTCATCCCCAACCCCACCTCTCCACCCTCTTCTCCAAGCCCGCTGCGGCACAGCTCACCGAGCCCACGCTGCTCCTCTTAAATCCCAGGTGGAAAACCCAACCCTCTTTGGAATTCCAGCCCCGGGGCTCCTTCTTTGGCCAAGTTTTATCGGGGGACAACAAAGAGCCAACGTTCCACCAGCTCCTCGGCCCCTTTTTGAGGCCGAATCAGGCAAAACGGGACAGAAGGCCAACCATTGGTGGAAAGGAGGCAACGCCAAGGCTGAAGGCCAGGTCACTCACCCATGGAGGTGCCGTGGAGAGGCCTCCGGCGGGGGTTATTGCTGGAATACTGGTAGTACTGGGAGCCAGGCTTGGTGGGGGAGAGCGTTCCGGGGTTGCCGATGTCCATGTCCCCTCCAAGGAGACTTTGCTGGAGGGATGGAAGAGAAGAGAAGGGTTTGCGCGTGCGAGGAGCCGCCCGTCCTCGGCGTCAGGCAGAGCCTAAAAATAACGCCCCGGCTCAACCTGGCGGAGTTTTAAAGGAGACACCACCAAAACCACTCGTTGGGCGCCGCTTTCCGAGCAGAACGCGACGGGATTCGACGGGAAAACGGGATTTCCAGAGCTGGAAAGGGGGGGGGGGGTTTCCTGTTTATCGGCAGTTGAAGGCGTTTCGCGACAACGTTCGAGGGCGATTCGGTTAATTCCGTGCAAAGACGGCGGCTGAGAGTCTGGATTTAGGAATAACAAAGCCTAAGAGTAACAAACCCAGGAATAAGGGAAGCTGAGAAGAATAAAAGTGAAGAATAAGGAAATTTAGGAAGAATAAACCGGAAGAATAAGGGAATTTAGGAAGAACAAAACCGAAGAATAAGGAAATTCAGGAAGAATAAAACCAAAGAATAAGGAAATTAATAAAAACTGAACCTAAGAATAATGAAATTAATAAAAATGGAGCCTAAGAATAAGGAAACTTAAGAAGAATAAAATCTAAGAACAATGAAACTTAACAATAATGAAACCTAAGAGTAAGGAAACAATAACAAAACTTTAGAATAAGGAAACTTAAGAAGAATAAAAGCTAAGAATAATGGAATTAATAAAAATAGAACCTAAGAATAAGGAAACTGAGGGAGAATAAAACCTAAAAGTAAGGAAACTGAAGAATAAAACCTAAGAATAAGGAAATTAATAAAAATGGAACTTAAGAATAAGGAAACTTAAGAAAAATAAAACCTAAGAATAGTGAAATTAATAAAAATGGAACCAAACAATAAGGAAAGTTAAGAATAAAACCTAAGAATAGTGAAATTAATAAAAATGGAACCAAACAATAAGGAAAGTTAAGAATAAAACCTAAGAATAGTGAAATTAATAAAAATGGAACCTAAGAATAAGGGAACTTAAGAAGAATAAAACCGGAGAATAATGAAACAACAATAATAAAACCTAAGAAAAAGGCAACTTAAGAAGAATAAAACCTAAGAACAATGAAATCAATAAAATGAAACCTAAAAATAAAGAAACTTGAGAAGAATAAAACCTAAGGATAATGAAATTAATAAAAGTGAAACCTAAAAATAAAGAAACTTAGGAAGAATAAAACCTAAGAATAATGAAATCAATAAAAATGAAACCTAAAAATAGGGAAACTTAGGAAGAATAAAGCCTATTAATGATAATAATTAAGACTAAGGAATATTAAGAATACTGAAACTTATTAAAAATAACCTCTGATTAATAAAACTTAAGCAAAATTGATCATTGGAATAAAAAGCCTCCAAATAGCAGGAGCGAAGAAGCGACGCTGTTGGTTCACCGGGCACCAAAGAGCTTCAGCGAAGCAAAATGCACCTCAAATCAAAGCAATCGGATTTGTGCCATCGAAAAACCCGTTGGAAATCCGGGAGTGAAAGGCCAAAACGAAAGCTCCCGGCGTGAGCAGAGCAAATTGTGATGAACCGGAGCGAAAACCACACGAGGGAGAGCGAAAATTAAATGAAACACTGGCATTGGAAGGCAATCGCTCAAAATTTCAATGAAAAACATCCAAATCCAGTGGCATCGCTCAAAATTTCCCTGAAATGGGTCGAAATTTAAACCAAACGGACCAAAAGGGAAGTGAAACAGATGGAAATGTAAACCAACCAGATCGAAAGCTACATTAAATAGTTCAAAACGTGCTAAATAGATCAAAAATGCAGTGAAAGAGATCAAAATCTACGTTAAATCGATCGATATTCAAACAGATCAAAAGTGAAATGAAATAGATTGAGATTTAAACTGAACAGAGCAGAATCTACATTAAAGAGTCCAAAAATTGCATTAATTGGACCAAAAATGCAATGAAACAGATGAACATTTAAACTGAATAGATCAGAATTTAAACTAAAGAGATTGGACTTTAAATGAACTGGATCCAAAATTTAAGGAAACAGATTTAAATTAAATAGATCTGAAATTTAAGGAAACAGATTGGAATTTTAATGAAATAGGTTGGAATTTAAATGAAATAGATGCGAATTTTAATGAAATAGATTGGAATTTAAATGAAATAGGTTGGAATTTAAATGAAATAGATGGGATTTTTAATGAAATAGATTGGAATTTAAATGAAATAGATCCAGATTTAAATTAAATAGATCCGAATTTTAATGAAATAGGTTGGAATTTAAATGAAATAGATTGAAATTTAAATGAAATAGACTGGAATTTTAATGAAATAGATCGGAATTTAAATAGATCAGAATTTAAATGAATTTAAACTAAATAGGTCAGAATTTGGAAGAAACAGCTCAAAATGTAAACTCAATAGATCAAAATTGAATTGAATTGAATCCATTGAATGGATCAGTAATTACATTGAGCAAATCCAAAACCCGAATGAAATAGTTCAAATTTCACATGCAATCCATCAAAAATGAAAAGTAGCTGAAAAATGCATTAAATAGATCAATAATTACATTAAAGAGCTCAAAAATTAAATAGTTCACAATTCACATTAAATAGACGACTAATTACATTAAATAGCCGAATAATTACGTTAAATAGACCAAAATTTAAACTAAATTTACATTAAATCGATCAAGTAGTAAATTGAACGGATCCAAATCTACAGGAAATGGAGCAAATATTAAAGCAACTCAATCAAAAACTGAATCAGAGAGATCGGAAACTTCAGCAAACGGGTAAAAAAAATGGCATTAAAGGGAGCGAATATGGCAGTAAATGAACCAAAACTGAACTTGAAGGGTTCCCAAGTTGAATAGGTGGGGGGGGAGAGGCAGAACCCAGTGGGACATCAAAGGGGAGCCAAAGGAGACGTTACCAACATCGCTTGCGACGCTCCCAGGGACACAAAGCCCGCGACAATTAACGCCATTGTCTCCCGGCGGCCGTCGCGACGGCGACGACGCATTTGCAATATCGGCATTTTTCCACCCCGACTAACGAGCGGCCGCCTAACGAAGGCAACGCGTTGGCAACGGCGCCGGCATCGCCGAGGAGAAGACCCAACGCGAGGCGTGGAAGAGCCACATCGGGGCCGAGGTGGGGGGGGGGGGGGAAGATGTGGAGAGGATGGGGCAAAAGTGAAGAGCACGAGGGCGGAAAAGTGGAGACCACGAGGGCCAAAAATGAAGACCACAAGGGAGAAAAATTACAACCAGGAGGGTGAAAAATTTAGACCACGAGGGCAAAAAAATTAAGAGCATGAGAGCAAAAAATTAAGAGTGTGAGGGTGAAAAATTAAGACCATGAGGGCACAAAATGAGGACCACGAGGGTGAAAAATGAGGACCACGAGGGTGAAAAATTAAGACCACGAGGGTGAAAAAATGAAGATTACAATGGTGAAAATATGAAGATTATGATGGTGAAAAAATTAAGTCTTCAATGGTGAATAATTAAGTCTATGATGGTGAAAAATTAAGTCTATGATGGTGAAAAGTTAAGGCTACAATGGTGAATAATTAAGGCTACAATGGTGAATAATTAAGGCTAGGAGGGGTAATAATTAAGGCTATGATGGTGAAAAATTAAGACTACGATGGACAAAAATTAGGACCAAGAGGGGAATAAATTGAGGCCATGAGAGTAAAAATATTAATATTACAATGGGGAAAAGTTAAGGCTACAATGGGGAAAAGTTAAGTTTACAGTGGTGAAAAGTTAAGTCTACAGTGGTGAATAATTAAGGCTACAGTGGTGAATAATTAAGGTTACGAGGGGCAATAATTAAGGTTATGACGGTGAAAAATTAAGGCTGAGATGGGCAAAAAGTAGGACCACAACGGGGCAAAATTGAGGCCACGAGGATGGAAAATGAAAATTACAATGGTGAAAAGTTAAGACCGTGGTGGTGAAAAATAAAGGCTGAGATGGTGAGAAATTTAAGGCCACAAGGCACAATAATTAAGAGGAGGATGGTGAATAATTAAGAGCACGAAAGTGAATAATTAAGGCAATGAGTGCAAAAAATTGAGGCTGCGATGGTGAAAAATGACGGTCACGATGGTGAAAAGTTAAGATTTCGGCGGTGAAAAATTAAGGCTGCAATGGGAAATGAGGGGGAATAATTAAGGCCAGGAAGGTGAAAAGTTAAGGCCACAACGGGGCAAAATTAAGGAGAGGATGGTGAAAAATGAAGACAAAGATGAAAAATTAAGGGGGAAATTAATTAAGGCTACAAGGGTGAAAAATTAAGATTACAAGGGGGAAAAATTAAGACTACCAGAAGGCAAAATTAAGGCCATGATGGTGAGAAAATAAGGCCATAATGGTGAAAAATTAAGGCTGTAATGGTGAAAAATTAAGACTACGATGGTGAGAAAAATGAAGGCTACGAGGGGCAATAATTAAGGCTATGATGGTGAAACGAGGGTGAATAATTAAGATAACGATGATGAAAAGTTAAGACTACAGTGGTGCAAAATTAAGACCACGAGGGGCAAAACTTAAGGCTATAATGGTGAAAAATTAAGGTTATGAGGGGCAATAATTGAGGTTACAATGGTGAAAAATTAAGACTCTGAAGGTGAATAATTAAGGCTAAGAGTGTGAAAAATTCAGGCTACGGTGGTGGAAAAGTAAGAAGATGAGGGACAATAATTAAGGTTAAAATGGTGAAAAATTAAGATTACGATGGTGAAAAATTAAGATTAAGACAGTGAAAAATTAAGACCACGAGGATGCAAAGTTAAGGCTTAGAGGGGCAATAATTAAGGCTAAAATAGGGAAAAATTAAGGTTATCATCAGGAAAAATTAAGGCTATGAGGGCGAAAAATTCATACTTTGAGGGGGAAAAATTAGGACGATGAGGGTGAAAAGTTGAGTCTGGAATGGTGAAAAAATATGACTATGAGGGGGATAATTAAGGCTGCAATGGTAAAAATAAAGGCTACGATGGTGAGAAGTTAAGGGGAGGATGGTGAAGAATCAAGGCTAAAAGGGTGAGAAATTTGGGCCAAAACGGTGAGAAATTTAAGATAGAATGGTGAAAAATTTAGGTTAAAATGGTGAGAAATTAAGGCTAAAATGGTGAAAAAATAAGGGTAATATGGTGAGAATTTAGGCTAAAACGGTGAGAAATTAAGGTGAAAAATTGAGGCTAAAATGCTGAAAAAATTAGGCTGAAATGGTGAGAAATTTAGGCTAAAATTGTGAAAAATTTAGGCTAAAATGGTGAAATATTTAGGCTAAACTGGTGAGGAATTGAGGCTAAAATGGTGAAAAATTTAGGCTAAAATGGTGAGAAATTGAGGCTAAAATGGTGAGAAATTGAGGCTAAAATGGTGAAAAATTTAGGCTAAAATGGTGAAAAATTTAGGTTCAAATGGTGAGAAATTAAGGGCAATATGGAGAAAAACTGAGGCTAAAATTGTGAGAAAATGAGGTGAAAAATTTAGGTCAAAATGGTCAGAAATTGAGGGCAACGGTGAAAAACTGAGGCTAAAATTGTGAGAAATTGAGGCTAAAATAGTGAGAAATTGAGGTTCGAATGGTGAGGAAGTGAGGCTAAACTGGTGAGAAATTGAGGCTAAACTGGTGAGAAATTGAGGCTAAACTGGTGAGAAATGGGGAGGATGTGGAAAAACGAAGGCGAGGGAGCGCGATTGCGCCCGCGTAGAGTTCCGCTCGCCCCCAGCTCGCCCATCGCCTCCCCAAAAGCCAACGGGTTTCGCAAGGAGTCGTCATCATCCTCGCGCTCGGCGCCGAGCGAAGGAACGAAGGAACGAACGGGGCCACTTCCCCTTGGGGGGCAAAAAAGCCCCAAATTCGAGCGAACCCCCCCAAAACCGAACTTTATCGTGACTTGTAATCAACTTTTCCTGACTGAACTAATTACTGTACTTGATAAAGTACAGCCTGTGTTTGCCCTAATCGAAATTCTAATCACCATGTCACTCACAACAGACTTAGTAATGCTTCGCTAACGCGCCATTCACATGCAAAAGACTCTAAATAGGCCAATTATGACTCTGCCCCCGCTCCCCGGCTTTAACCCGCTGAGAACTGCAAAATCTCCCAAGGCAGTCAGCACCTAAAACAAAGGCGCCTTGTTTTGGGCTTCAAAACAGGCTTTTTGGGGGGATTCAATAGCTCAACAAAGCAGTTGGTCAAATACGAGCCAAATTCAACTCGTTGACTTGAAAAAAGAGAGAATGCGACTCGAATTGAAGCAGCCTTGCGCGTTGACTTTGGGGGAAAAGGGAATATGAACCCAAATGCAGCCGTCGCTACGAGTTGGCTTAATAAAAACAGGGTATGAACCCATAAAGAGGGAATGGGAGCCCAAAAAAGAGAATGTGGACCCAAAAAAGAGAATGTGAACCCAAAACCAGCTGTCGCTACAAGTTGGCTTAATAAAAGCAGAGTATGAACCCATAAAGAGGGAATGGGAACCCAAAAAAGAGAATGTGAACCCCAAACCAGCTGTTGCTACAAGTTGGCTTAATAAAAGCAGGGTATGAACCCATAAAGAGGGAATGGGAGCCCAAAAAAGAGAATGTGGACCCAAAAAAGAGAATGTGAACCCAAAACCAGCTGTCGCTACAAGTTGGCTTAATAAAAGCAGAGTATGAACCCATAAAGAGGGAATGGGAGCCCAAAAAAGAGAATGTGGACCCAAAAAAAGACAATGTGGACCCAAAAAAGACAATGGGAACCCAAAATCAGCCGTTGCTACAAGTTGGTTTAATAAAAACAGAGTATGAACCCATAAAGAGGGAATAGGAACCCAAAAAAGACAATGTGGACCCAAAAAAGACAATGTGGACCCAAAATCAGCCGTTGCTACAAGTTGGTTTAATAAAAAACAGAGTATGAACCTAAAAAAGAGAATGGGAACCTAAAAAAGAGAATGTGGACCCAAAAAAGAGAACGGGAACCCAAAAAAGAGAATGGGAACCCAAAATCAGCCATTGCTACAAGTTGGTTTAATAAAAAACAGAGTATGAACCTAAAAAAGAGAGAATGGGAACCGAAAAAAGAGAATGTGAACCCAAAAAAGAGAATGTGGACCCATAAAGAGGGAATGGGAACCCAAAAAAGAGAATGTGAACCCAAAAAAGACAATGTGGACCCAAAATCAGCCATTGCTACAAGTTGGTTTAAAAAAAACAGAGTATGAACCCATAAAGAGAGAATGGGAACCTAAAAAAAAGAATATGAACCCAAAATCAGCCATCGTTACAAGTTGACTTAAGAAAAACAGAATATGAACCCATAAAGAGGGAATGTGAACCCAAAAACAAGAATATGAACCCAAACTGAGCCATCCTGACGCACTGACTTAATTAAAACAGAATATGAACCCAAAAAGACAAAATATGAACCCAAAAAATCCAGAATATGAACCCAAAATCAGCTGTCGTTACAAGTTGACTTAATAAAACCAGAGCATGAACCCCTAAACCAAGAATATGAACCCCAATTCTGCCATCCTGATGCAATGACTTAAGAAAAACAGAATTTGAACCCAAAAAACCAGAATATGAACCCCAATTCTGCCATCCTGATGCAATGACTTAAGAAAAACAGAATTTGAACCCAAAAAAACAGAATATGAACCCAAATTCTGCCATCGTTACAAGCTGACTTAAAAAAAAAGAGTATGAACCCAAAACAAGAGAATCTGAACCCAAATTCATCCATTCTGAGTCATCGGCTTCAAAAAGAAGAGAATGTGAGCCAAATCCAAGCATCCTTTCTCGTTGACTCGGAAAAAAGAGAGAATATGACTCAAATTCAACCATCCTTGCTCGTTGATTTCAAAAAAAGAAACTACGAACCCACAAAAAGAGAATCTGAACCCAAATTCCACCATCCTTGCTCGGTGACTTCAAAACCAGAGAATGCGACTCAAATTTAACCATTTTTACTCATTGATTTCAAAAGGGAGAATATGAACCCCAAAAAATGGAATATGAACCCAAAAAAATGGAATATGAACCCAAATTCAGCCATCCTTACACACAAACTTAATAAAGAAAGAGTGTGAACCCAAGAAAACAGAATATGAACCCAAAAAAGAGAATATGAACCCAAATTCAGCCATTCTTATGAGTTGGCTTAATAAAACAGAAAATGAACCCAAAAAAAAACAGAATATGAACCCAAATTCAGCCATCCTGACGCATGGACTTAATAAAAACAGAATATGAACCCCAAAAAAGAGACTACGAACCAAAAAAAGGATGTATGAACCTAAATTCAGCCATTCCTGTGAGTAAACTTAATAAAAACAGAGTATGAACCCAAAAAAAAGAGCATATGATCCCAAAAAAGAGCATATGAACCCAAAAAAGAGAATATCAACCCAAAAAAGAGAATATGAACCCAAAACAAGTGAACGTGAACCTAAATTCAGCCATTCCTATGAATAAACTTAATAAAATCAGAGTATGAACCCAAAAAAGAGAATATGAACCAAAACAAGAGAATATGAATCCAAATTCAGCCATTCCTATGAATAAACAATAAAAACAGAGTATGAACCTTAAAAAAGCAGAATATGAACCCAAAAAAAGAGAATATGAACCCAAAACAAGAGAATATGAACCCAAATTCAGCCATCCTTATGTGTTGACTTAATAAAAACAGAGAATGAACCCAAAAAACAGAATATGAACCCAAATTGAGCCGTTCCTATGAATCGACTTAATGAAAACAGCAGGAACCCAAAACCACAGAATATGAGCCCAAAAAAAGGAGAAGAGGCCCCAAATCCACCCCCCCTTACTCGTTGGTTTCAAACAAGGGCCACTTTTGAGTGGGAAAAGCCCTATTTGTCCTTTTTCTCGCCCGTTTCCATGGCCAAGGGGGCACGGCTGGGGTTGGATTTCTCGCTGTCGCTTTTCCTCGCCTCGAAAGGCCCTGGGTTTGAGTCGCGGCGGCGCGTGGAGCTCGCGGGGAACGCCACCTGCGCTGACGAAGCTGCTTTTAATAAACAACACCTGCACCGGGAGGGGAAAAAACCTCCCGGCTCGACTGCAGCAGGGAAAGGAGGAAAAGCCGCTCGGAGAAGACAGCGTCCGCCAAAACATGGGAATTACGGGATGCTTGGGTGGGAAGGGAGCGCCAAGGCCAGCCAGGACCACGGACAGCGCCGCCTCCCACCGGATCGGGGCCGCCGAGCCCCGTCCAGCCTGGCCATGAGCACCTCCAGGGGTCATGGAATGGGTTGGGTGGGAAGGGACCTCCAAGCCCAGCCAGTTCCATGGACAGGGTCACCTCCCACTGGATCAGGGGCTCCAAGCCCCATCCAACCTGGCCTTGGGACACCTCCAGGTGTCACAGAATCAGGGAATGGGTTCGAAGGGGCTCTTAAACACCACGGAATGGGTTGGGTTGCAAGGGACCTCCAAGCCCATCCAGTTCCATGACCAGGGACACCTCCCACTGGATCAGGTTCCTCCAAGCCCCATTCAACGTGGCCCTGAACACCTCCAGGGATGGGGCAGCCACAGCTTCTCTGGGCAACCTGGGCCTCCCCACCCTCATCACGAAGAATTCCTTCCTGGTGTCCAACCTCAATCCCTGCCCCTTCCAACTTCCAGCTGTCCCCCCTCGTCCTGACGTCCTCCCGCCTTTCCGCACGCGCTCCCCGTCCCACGCGTTGGTCTCGTATCCCTGTGGACACGAAGGCAGAGCTGCCAAAGCTCCTCAGCCTCGGCGAGTTGGCAAGAGCCACCGGCTGGAGAAGACCCTCCGGGGGCCACCACCGCTCCCATTGCACGAAGAGACCCCGTGGAGCAGAGGAGACAGCGTTGGCCAAATGGTTTGGAGCACGCACGGAGCTTGAAGGCCATGGGACACTTCTCCTGGCCACCAGTTGCACCACCCAGCACCTCTCTAGACCCTTGGCTGGTAGAGCCCTGATCCCATCCAAATCCCCGCCCAGATCCCATTTGGATCTCATCCAATCCTGATCCCATCCAGATCCCCACCTGGGTCCCGTCTGGATCCCATCAGGATTTCATCCACATCCCCATCCAGAACCCACCAGGACCTCATCTGGCTCCCATCCAGATGCCCATCTGGACCTTATACAGATTCCATCCACATCCTCATCCAGATCCCATCAGGATCTCATCTGGATCCCATCCAAGTCCTCTCTAGATCCCACCTGGATGCCATCTCCATCCTATCTGGATCCCATCCTGATCCTGTCCAGCTCCCATCTGGGTCCCATCTCCATCCCATTCGGATTCCACCTTGAATCCCATCCAGATCCCATCCAGATCCCATCTGCATCCCATCCACATCCCCTCCAAACCCCATCAGATCCCAATTTGGGTCCCACCTGCACCCCACCCGGATCTCATTGGGACCCCTCCTGGACCCCATCCAGATCCCTAACTGGATCCCATCCACATCCCATCTGGATCCCATCAGGAACCCCAAGCAGATCCCACGTGAATCCCATCCCTGAAGCTTGCACCCAGGGAAGAGGATAGGGACAAATGCTTTGAGGTCCTTTCCAACCCAACCCATCCCATGGTTCTACAACTGGATGGGCTTTGAGGTCCCTTCCAACCCAACCCATCCCGTGATTCTGCAACTCTCCAAGATGTCCATCAAGAAGAAGCCTCATCCATCCTGGCTGGGCGACTCAGATTATCCAACAAGAGGCATCTTCTTCTGGCACACTTGCAACTCCAAAGCTCCCTGGGCTGCTCCTCCCTGGTGCCACCACCTCAAATCTATCGTTGTGACATCAGGGTGGACCCATGAGAGCTGACAAGCAGGAGGAACTTCCATCTGTGCCTCCAGCAGCTCCTGGGTGGGGATGGCAGAGGAGGAGGAAGCTGCCACCCAACCCCACCGACGCTGCCAGAAGAGCAGAGCGGGGACTTCAACACCCGTCTTGGTTTCTCCTGAGCTTTCCAAAGCTGGGCCAGGAATCAATCAAAATCAATCGAAGGCTGTCCAAGCTTGGGCATGGTGGACTCAAACTTCTAAAGATGATTGATGGAATCCAGAAAGATACGTCAGAAAGGGGAAAAAAGGAAGGATTCAGGGAAAACGCTTGATCGTCCACACCAGGTTCCAAGGCCAGGTTGGGTGGGGCGTGGAGCAACCTCAGCAAGTGGGAGGTGGCCCTGCCCATGGATCTGGATGGCCTTGGAGGTCCCTTCCAACCCAACTCATTCCATGGGTCCATGATTCTAAATAGAGGTCAACCACAACCTGCAGATCCCATTCCTGGAGGTGTTCAAGGCCACGCTGGATGAGGTTTGGAGCCCCCTGAGCCAGTGGGAGGTGGAACTCCTGGAGTCCCCTCCAATGCTGGGGTCAGGGTTGGGCCCCTCAATCCAAGAAGGACCTGGAGGGGCTGGAGAACATCTGGAGAAGGGACCAGAGCTGGGAAGGGGGTGCAGAACAGGGGTTGTGATGGACCTGGGTGGAGTTTGGTCTGGAGAAGACTATTAATGAACTTCTCCATTGGCACTAAACATGAAGAGACTTCAAAGCCCATCCAGATCATGGGCAGGGCCTCCTCCCTCTGGATCAGTGGGCTCCGAGTTCCACCCCGCCTTGATCTTCATCATGGAATCATGGAATGGTCTGGGTTGGAAGGGACCTCCACGACCATCCCATTCCAAGGGCAGGGACACCTTCCAGTGGACCAGGGGACTGCAAGCCCCATCCAACCTGGCCTTGGACACCTCCAGGGAGGGTTGGAAATGCTCTCCAAGATCAAGTCCAACCATCACGTGGACCTTTGAGAGATGGTTTAGTGGTGGGTTTGGGCTGGCCTAGAGGAGCAAAAGAGCTCCTGCCTCAAGGTCAACCCCTCAGAAAGCTCAAGAGCTTCAGGAGCTTCTCAACCAGGCCCAGAACCACCAAGACTGACTTTGGAATTCAATGAGTCACTGAGGTTGGAGAAGACCTCTCAGCTCATCCAGTCCAAGAACCAATCCCACCCCTTCTCCCTGGCCTGCTAAACTCTGGCCCAAAGCTCCACCTCCAGGGATGGAGGCTCCACCCCTGCCCTGGGCAGCTTCTGCCAGGCCTGGACAACCCTTTCCACAAAGGACTTGACCCCAGTCTCCAGTCTAAACCTCCCTTGATGCGACTTGAGGCTGCAGGACCTCATCCATCCATGGAAGCCCTTCCATCCATGGAAGCTCTTCCATCCACAGGACCCCATCCATCCATGGAAGCCTCTCCATCCACAGGAGCCCCTCCATCCATGGAAGCTCCACCATCCAGAGAAGCCTCTCCATCCACAGGACCCCAGACACCCATAGGACCACCTCCATCCATGAGACTACCTCCATCCATGGACCACCTCCATCCATGAGACCCCCCTCCATCCATGGACCACCTCCATCCATGGACCACCTCCATCCATGAGACTACCTCCATCCATGGACCACCTCCATCCATGGACCCCCTCCAATACATTCTCTTGAATGACCCAAATTCTTTCATTTTCCTCCCTTAAATGATTATAAAACCCCAAACGACCTAAAACTCAATGGGTTCCTCAGGTTCTTCACGAACGTGGCCCAGAAGGGACCAAATATTTCCATTTCTGACGGGAAAACAACACCAATTGGGACAATTTGGGGTGGGTTTGTTGCTCAAAATGAGAATTTCTGGAGTTGACGACTCCAAACTGCTCATTTCTCCCAGAAGCCCCCCAAAAGGAAGCGTCAACCCGAGCTCCAGGTGGAGGTTCCTCTTGAAGTTGGGTCGTTGGGAAGGAGCCACCAAAGCCAATGGCGTGTGTGGGACAACACTCAAAGGGGTCAAGGCATGGTGGCCGTAGGGTCAACCCAAAGTCCTATCGGTCTCCACCAGCAGAGGAGGAGCTCTGGGAGGAGCTTCCAAGCTGAAGACGGCGCCGCTGAGGGGGGAACCAAGGTGGAGAAGGCAAGGTCATGGATGAGAGCATGGAGGGCTTTCGCTTACCTGGTGGCAACCTTGGAGATTGGAGTCTCTTCCGTACGAGGAGTAGGAACCTCTTTCTGTTTTACCTGTGAAGCAAAACCAAAGGGAGATGAAGGATCCATAAAAACCAAGACTTTTACAGGATCTCCAAGGGCTGTAAAATCAGGGAATCCTTAAGGATGGAGAAGACCTCGAAGCTCATCCGGTCCAACCATCAGCCCAACCCCACCATGCTGACCAAACCATGGCCCCAAGCGCCACATCTATACCAACTTCCAGGGATGGAGACTCCACCACAGCCCTGAGCAGCTTCTTCCAAGTACCACAAGCTTCCTGGAACTGGGATTCCACCAGGAGAAGGTGTGAGCCGAGCTCCTCCAGGCTCATCCTTCAGCTTGAGGAACCTGTCCCACCACTTTTCCATTCCCTCATCAGCTCCCAGGACAACCAGCAACATGGGATGGGTTGGGTTGGGTTGGAAGGGTCCTCAAAGATCTTGGAATCATGGGGTGGGTTGGGTTGGAAGGGACCTCAAAGATCGTGGAACCATGGGATGGGTTGGGTTGGAAGAGACCTCAAAGATCAAGGAACCATGGGATGGGTTGGGTTGGAAGGGACCTCAAAGATCAAGGAACCATGGGATGGGTTGGGTTGGAAGGGACCTCAAAGCCCAGCCAGTTCCATGGGCAGGGACACCTCCCACAGGACCAGGGCGCTCAAGGTCCCATATGGTTTGGTTGAGAAAGTCCTCTGAGATCATTGAGTCCACCCATCCCTGTCCATCACTAAACCAGATCCCTGAGCTCCTCACCTACCTGGCTTTTGAACCCCTCCAGGGATGGAGACTCCACCACCACCCTGGGAGCCTCTGCCAGGGCTTCACCTTTGGGTGAAGAAGGATGGACAGGAGGGGTGAAAACACCTCAAAGGGAAAGAAGGGGTTGAGGGCCACCAAAGAGAAGAAAAGGATGAGGATGGAAAGGGAGGGTGAAGAAGTCCTAGAGGGAAAGGAGGGGTTGAGGGCCACCAAGAAAAGGATGAGGATGGAAAAGGGGGGGCCAGAACACTTCTCAAAGGGAATGGAGGGCTTGAGGGGCACCAAGCAGAGGTGGTGGGAAGGTGGGGGATCCACCATTGTCCTCCCCACCGGCTCAGCCTCAGGTGGCCTCGTCTTGGTTTCGGTCGGGGAGGGAACATTGATCCGGATCGGAAAACAAAAGGCGGCAGCAAATCGGGAGCTTGTCGGGGTTCCAAATTCCTCTTCTCCTTTGTGTGGAGCAGGAGAAGGAGGAGGAGGAGGAGGAGGAGGAGGACGGCACCACCATGAATCACTCGGAGAGATCCGAGGGTTTCCATGACATCAATGGGCACTCGGCCAGGCCCGGGGCGATGGCGGCGGCGAACGGCGGCGAACGGCGCGAGCTCGGCTTGGGTGGGAAGAGAGGAGGGGGGGGAGGCTCCGCCTGGGAAAGGGCTTTCAGCTCCTGGAGAGGTGGTCAGCACCGGGAAAAGGTCCACGGGGAGCAAAACGGGGGGAGAGGGCAAGAGGAGAAGACCTGGATGTAGTGGGAGGGGATGGGGAACGGTGGGGTTGGGGTGGAAGGAGGAGAAGGGTCATAGGATGGAGGAAAGGGTTGGGGTGGGAAGACCTTAAGGGTTGTAGGATCGTGGAATGGGGTGGGGTGGGAAGACCTTGAGGGTCATGGGATCATGGAATGGGTTGGGAAGATCTGGAGGGTCATAGGATCGTGGAATGGGTTGAGGTGGAAAGACCTTAAGGGTTGTAGAAACATGGAATGGGTTGGGGTTGGAAGGGATCATAAAGATTGTAGAATCATGGAATGGGCTGGGGTTGGAAGGAGCTGAAGGGTTGGAGGATCATGGAATGGGTTGGGGTTGGAAGGAGCTGAAGGGTTGGAGGATCATGGAATGGGTTGGGGTGGGAAGATCTTGAGGGTCACAGGATCATGGAATGGGTTGAAAGGAGCAGAAGGGTCACAGGACCATGGAATGGGTTGGGGTGGGAGGGATCATAAGGATTGTAGAATCATGGAATGGTTGGGGTTGGAAGGAGATGAAAGGGTTGTAGGATCATGGAATGGGTTGAGGTGGAAAGATCTTGAGGGTCACAGGATCATGGAATGGGTTGGGGTGGAGAGATCTTGAGGGTCACAGGATCATGGAATGGGTTGGGGTGGAAGGGACCTCCAGCTCTACGGGCAGGGCCACCTCCCAGTGGATCTCAGGGGGCTCCAAGCCCCATCCAGCCTGGCCTTGGACACCTCCAGGGATCAGAGAACCATGGGACGGGTGGGGTGGGAAGGGACCTCCGAGGCCATCCCGGTCCAGCCTCTTCCATTGAGAATAAACCCCCAAAATGGCTAAAAATGTCCCCAAATGGTTAAAACCCCACCAATATTTCTCTTTTTGCCATCGATTAATGATGAAATGGCCCCAATCCTCACTTTTTTAGATTTTAGGTTATCTTTAAGCTCCAAATCTGCCTCTTTTAATTAAAAAAACAACCCCCTCCAAACGGGATGAGAAAGCCAAAAAATGGTTAAAAAATACATTTCTAGGGATTTCGGGCAATCTTTATGCGTGGAATGTTCCTCTTTAATGAAGAATAAACCCCCAAAATGGATTAAAACGTGATAAAAATGGTTAAAAAATATATATATTTATAATTTTGGTAGAAATTCATGAAGAAATGATCAAATTTGTAGCTTGTTTATATTTGAGGTTATGGTTAAGCTCAGAATCTGCCTCTTTTTATTAAGAATAAACTCCAAAAATGGATAAAAAATGCCCCAAAAATGGTTAAAAAGTAGATTTATATCGGGGTTTGGGTAGCATTGAGCTTGGAATCTGCTTCGATTACGAATTAACACCAAAAAAGGGGTGAAAAAGCCCAAAAATGGTTAAAAAATACATATATTTTGATTTTTGCTATCAATTAATGATGAAATGGTCACATTTGTCACTTGTTAATACTTTAGGTTATCATTGAGCTTGGAATTCGCCCCTTTTATTACAAACACGCACCAAAACGGGGTGAAAAAGCCCAAAATTGGTTAAAAAAATATATATATATTTACATTTTTTGCCTTCAAATAATTATGAAATCATTTTGTTTGTAAATTTATTACATTTTAAGTTGTTAAGCTTGGAATCTGCCCCTTTAATCAAAAATAAGCACCAAAAAGGGATGAAAAAGTCAAAAAATGGTTAAAAATCCATATATTTCTCTTTTTGTTATCAATTACTGATGAAATGGTCCCATTTGTCACTTTATTGTAATTCGGGTTCTTGTGAAGCCGGAATATTCCTCTTTAACTAAGAATAAATCCCCAAAATGGGTAAAAAAGTCCAAAAAACGGTTAAAAGATACAATTACAGAGATTCTGGGCGATTCTTAAGGCGGGAATATTCTTCTTTAATTAAGAATTAACCCTCAAAATGGGTGAAAAAGCCAAGAAATGGTTAAAAACTACATTTCTATAGATTTTGGGTGATTCTTAAGCTGGGAATATTCCTCTTTTGTTAAGAATAAACCCCAAAATGGGAAAAACAAAGCCAAAACATGGTGAAAAAAACTACATTTATCGCGGTTTTGGGCAATTCTTAAGCTTGGAATCGTCCTCTTTTGTTAAGAATAAACCCCCAAAATGGGTGAAAAAGCCAAGAAATGGTTAAAAACTGTGTTTGTATAGATTTTGGGCGATGCTTAAGCTGGGAATATTCCTCTTTAACTAAAATATAGCCCCAAAATGGGCAAAAAAAAGTCAAAAAATGGTTAAAAACTACATTTATAAAGATTTTAGGTGATTGTTAAGGTCAGAATATTCCTCTTTAGCCAAGAATAAAGCCCAAAAATGGGTGAAAAGGTCAAAAAATGGCTTAAAAATACAATTATAGAGATTCTGGGTGATTTTTAAACTGGGAATATTCCTCTTTAAAGAATTAACCCCCAAAATGGGCAAAACCAGCCCTAAAATGGTTAAAAATTCATTTATAGAGATTCTGAGCAATTCTTAAGCTGGGAATACTCCTATTTAGTCACAAATAAACCCCAAAAAAAGGGCAAAAAAAGCCAAAAAATGGTTAAAAAATACATTTATACCAATTTTGAGCAATTCTTAAGCTTGGAATATTCCTATTTAGTCACAAATAAACCCTAAAATGGGCAAAAAAGGCCAAAAAATGGTTAAAAACTACATTTATAGCGATTTTTGGCGATTCTTAAGTTGGGAATATTCCTTTTTAGTCAGAAATAAACCCCCAAAATGGCCAAAAAAATGCCAAGAAATGGTTAAAAGCTACATTTCTATAGATTTTGGGCAATTTTTAAGATTGGAATTTCCTCTTTTGTTAAGAATAAACCCCCAAAATGGGTGAAAAAGCCAAGAAATGGTTAAAAGCTACTTTTCTATAGATTTTGGGTGATTCTTAAGCTGGGAATATTCCTCTTTTGTTAAGAATAAACCCCCAAAATGGGAAAAACAAAGCCAAAAAATGATTAAAAAATACATTTATAGCAATTTTGAGCAATTCTTAAGCTTGGAATATTCCTCTTTAACTAAGATGAAACCCTCAAAATAGAAAAAAAAACCCCAAAAATGGTTAAAAATGCATTTATAGCGATTTTGGGCGATCATTAGGCTCAGAATTTTCCTCTTGAAATAAGAATAAAACCCAAAATGGATGAAAACATCAAAAAGTGGTTAAAAAATACAAATACAGAGATTTTGGGTGATTCTTAAGCTGGGAATATTCCTCTTTAGTTACAAATAGACCCTCAAAATGGGCAAAAAAGGGCCAAAAATGGTTAAAATTATATTTTTAGTGAATTTGGGCGATTCTTAAGCTCAAAATTTTCCTCTTTAATTAAGAATAAATCCCAAAAAAAGGGCAAAAAAAGCCAAAAAATGGTTAAAAAACATATTTATGGTGAATTTGGGCGATTCTTAAGCTCAGAATTTTCCTCTTTAATTAAAAATAAACCCCAAAAAAGGGCAAAAAAAGCCAAAAAAATGGTTAAAAAACATATTTATGGTGAATTTGGGCGATTCTTAAGCTCAGAATTTTCCTCTTTAATGAAGAATAAACCCTGAAAAAGGTAAAAAAAAGCCCAAAATTGGTTAAAAAATACAATTCTAGAGATTCTGGGTGATTCTTAAGCCGGGAATATTCCTCTTTAATTAGGACTGAACCCCCAAATTGGGTGAAAAAGGGATAAAATCCTGACCCCCCGATACTTTGCTTCTGCCTGGCAATCCCGCCGCGGCTCCGCCGGCGCCGCCGTCGCTTCCCAATTAACTCCAGCCTCGCTCCCGATTTTCTGCTCAAATTCCCCCCTCGAGCCGAGCGCCGCAAAAAAAAAACACCACAAAACACCAAAAATGGCCAAAAAAGGGGGATTTCTGACGCAAATCTTTCACAATTCAGGGCCTTGGAAAAGGGATGGGAAGAGGTAGAGGAACGGCGGAGCCACGCCGCGCATCGGGAGCGGCCGCGGCGCTTCCTTGGCACCGGGATGATGGCGGCGGCGCTGCCAACGGCCTTGGCCGGTCAACGCTGGTGGAGGAACCTTCTCCAGGGCTTCCAGAACCCTCCTCGGAGAGCTTTGGTGGAACCCAAGGGGCTCAAAATTAAAGGAGGGGAAAAGAGATCTGGGAATGGGAATAAAACCTTCTCAAGAGTCGCCCGCGGGTTCCTGTTGCCCTCCGGGACCGGACGTCGCGCCGGGGTCTTTGCTCCCAACCCCAGAATTTGTTCCTCACCCCAGAATTCCTGCCCTTCCGTAGACCCTCAGACGATGGGGACCTCCGACAAGAACTCGGGAGGGGACACAAAACCAGGGGCTCTGACCTCAGGACTTGGCACGGCTGAAAACCATGGAATGATGGGATGGGTTGGGTGGGAAGGGACCTCCCAGTCCCACCCAGTTCCATGGGCAGGGACAGCTCCCACTGGCTCAGGGGGCTCCAAGCCCCATCCAACCTGGCCTTGGACACCTCCAGGGAGGGGACATCTACGGCCTATCTGGGCAACCCCAAAGACTCCACCACCGCCCTGGGCAGCCTCTGCCAGGCCTTCACCACCCTTCCCACAAAGACATCTGTCCCAACGTCCAATCCTGGTGCAGCCTGAGGTCATCTCCTCTCATCCATCCCTTGGGAGCAGAGCCCAGCACCCACCTCACCACAACCTCCTTGCACAGAGCGATGAGGTCTCCCCTCAGCCTCCTCTTCTCCAGAACAAAGCCCCCTCAGGTCCCTCACAACCCCTCTTCTCCAACCCCTTCCCCAGATGTTCTCCAGCCCCTCCAGGTCATTCTTGGAGCGAGGGGCCCAACCCTGAACCAAGGTTCTGATGCTCTGGGTTCAGCATCTGAGCTTCACAGGAACATGGGATGGGCTGGGTTGGAAGTGACCTCAAAGCCCATCCAGTTCCTGCCATGAGCAGGGACACATCAGGGGGCTCCAAGCCACGTGTCTTCTACAGCCCATGTCCCACCAGGCTTATATGAAGCAGCACCTTAACCCTTGACTTGTCCCACCAGAGGATGGTCGAGACCATCCCTCCATCCCATGACACCGAGGTTGGACACTGAGGATCCACGGGGCCTCCTCCAGCACCAACAACCTCGTCTCACCCTCCGTGGAGGACACGGAGAGATCTCCAGCCCTGGAACTGTGCAACCACCGCTCACGATAATGACATTAATGAGCTTAATATTAATAACAGGAGTTAATTGGGACCTGATTAATCAACTTCCCTAATGAAATCAGATCTCGAAGCAAACCCAACTGTTTCTTCCAACACCGGCTGAAGGAATCCTATGGAATGAGTTGAAGGAACCTTAAAGGCTCCTCAGGGTCGTGGAGGTGGATGCCAGGTGGCCCTGTCCATGGCAGGGGTGGAACTGGATGGCCTTGGAGGTCCCTTCCAACCCAATCCATTCCATAATTCCATGCTCTTTAAGATCCCTTCCAACCCAAAGCATTCCATGGTTCTGTGATCTCCAAGATCACTTCCAAGCCAAACCGTTCCATAATTCCAGGTTCCTGAAGGTCCCTTCCAACCCAAACCATAATTCCATGAACTTTACAATCCCTTCCAACCAAAACCATTCCAGGATTCAATGATCTTTCAGGTCACTTCCAACCCAAACCATTTCATGATTCTGCAATCTCTAAGATCCCTTCCAACCCAAACCATTCCAGAATTCCATATTCTTTAAGTCCCTTCCAGCTCAACCCAATCCATAATTCCATCTTTTTACAGGTCCCTTCCACCCCAACCCATTCCATGATTCTGCAATCTCTAAGATCCCTTCCAACCCAAACCATTCCATAATTCCATGTTCTTTCAGGTCCCTTCCAACTCAAACCATTCCATAATTCCACGTTCTTTCAGGTCCCTTCCAACCCAAACCATTCCATGATTCCATCATCTTTACAACCCCTTCAACCAAAACCATTCCATCATCTTTACAACCCCTTCCAACCCAACCCATTCCATGACGGGGCCTCAGAACCTCAGCGAGTCGATTTGGAAATCCCACCTCCCCAATTCCAAGGCGACCTCACCCCAAAGGGAAGGCAGGAGCAGCAAATCCAACGGGAAGTCGGCGGCGAAAGCCTTAATTGGGCCGATTTCCCGGGCTCGGTGGCGGCGCCGGCGGCGTTCCCGGTGCCATCTGCTCCCGCACGCAACATTTAACTTGTCACGGATAATGGATCATCCTGGAAAGCAGATTTTTCGCTCCGAGCGCTCGGCTCTTCGCTTCAGTTTTTTTCCTCTTCAGCTCCAGGCTCTGCCGGGATGGATTTGCGGTGGGAAAGGAGACGGAGAGCCGGGCGGATCATTCCCGACCTCAACGCCAAGAGCGCTTCCACCACGGGAAGAGGAATCGTCCTTCCCACTGAGGGGGGGGGGGAAACAGGTCTGGAGCTCAAGGGATGGGGCAAAGCTGTCCACGGGGAGGCCTTCACAATAGTGGGATGGGATGGGAGGCATCGTAAAGATCATGGAATCGTGGAATGGGTTGAGTTGGAAAGGATCATAAAGATCAAGGAATCGTGGAATGGCTTGGGTTGGAAGGGACCTTAAAGGTCATGAAAGCATGGAATGGTTTGGGATGGAAGGGATCTTAAAGATCATGGAATGGGTTGGGTTGGAAGGAACCTCCAAGCCCACCCAGCTCCACCCCAGGGACACCTCCCACTGGCTCAGGGGGCTCCAAGCCCCATCCAACCTGGCCTTGGACACCTCCAGGGATGGGGCAGCCACAGCTTCCCTGGGCATCCTGGGCCAGGGCCTCCCCACCCTCAGTGTGAAGAATTCCTTCCTGATGTCCAACCTACATCTCCCCCTTCCAGTTTGAAGCCATTCCCAGTTGTCCCATCACTCCAGGACCTCAGAAAAAGCCCCTCCCCAGCTTTCCTGGAGCCCCTTTCCATACTGGAAGCTCTGAGGTCTCCCTGGAGCCTTCTCTTCTCCAGGCTGAACAACCCCAACTCTCCCACCCTGTCCTCCTCCAGGAGGTTCTCCAGCCCTTGGATCATCTCCGTGGCCTCCTCTGGCCTCGCTCCACCAGCTCCAGGTCCTTCCTGTGCTGAGGACTCCAGAGCTGGACCCAGGGCTCCAGGTGAGGTCCCACCAGAGCGAAGCAGAAGGGGACAATCCCCTCCCTCCATCCGGTCCCACCAGGCCAAGGGTGGTTTCTGGGCTGAGAGGACAGGTTGATGGCTCAGGTGGAGCTTCTCACCCGCCAGGAGGCACCAGGGCAGGGCCAAGCCTGGAAGAAGACCCTGGCACGAGGTGTCATAAGAGGTTAACCTGGAAAACGGGGCTTAAAAGTTCATCCTGAGAACGTGGTCCCTCTGGAAACCTCTGAGAAGCACCTGGTGGTCCCATATATGGGCAAGGTGGGGCCTTACTCATGGCAGCTTTGTCCCGGCCTCTACAATCGCTGGGACCATCCTGATCCCGTGGGAGGTGGCCCTGCCCATGGGTTTGGAACTGGATGAGCTTTGAGGTCCCTTCCAACCCAACCCATTCCATATTTCCTTGATCTTTGAGTTCCCCTCCAACAAAACCCATTTCATGAGTCTGGGACATTTGAGGTCCCCTCCAACCCAACCCATTCCATGATTCCATTATCTTTGAGGTCTGGAGATGAATAGGAAAGCCCTGAGATGGACAGGAGAGCCCAGAGATGGACAGGAGAGCCCGGAGAACCCGCTGAGCTCCATCAAGAGTCATTGCCTTTTGCCTGAGAAGCAGCAACTCACAAACTGTGCCTCGTAAAGCACCCTGAGATATGGACTTCATAGAACCAACAGGCTGGAAAAGACCTCCAGGATCATCAAGACAAACCATGGATCCATCAAGACAAACCATGGGTCAATCAAGCCTATGGATCCATCAAGTCTAACCATGGTTCCAATAAGTCCAACCATGGGTCAATCAAGCCCAACCATGGATGGGTCAAGTCAAAACATGGATCAATCAAGCCCAACCATGGATCAGTCAAGCTCAATCACACATCACCAAGCACGGACCATCAAGTCCAAGCACAGCTCATCAACTCAACCCACAGACCAATCCCATCCATCCACGGACCACTGCCCACCCACTGCCCACCCAGGTCACCCAGTGACCACTCACCACCCTCAGACCATGGAGTCCCAGCGACTCTCACCACCTCCGACCTCTCACGGCTCCTCTACGAGCGATCGTCAATTCCTAATTAAGACCTTAATGAATGGTGAAGAACAACCATGGCCGGAGAGAAGAAAGGTCCAGGACCTTTCACTCTCCACCATCCCCAAACCCCTTTGACCCAGGGCTGTGGCTTCTCCTGAACAGAAAGGACCTGGGAAGACCAGAGTGGGTCCATCCACAGCTTTCCTCTGAGATCATTCCAGGCTGCCCAGGGAAGCTGTGGCTGCCCCATCCCCGGGGGTGTCCAAGGCCAGGTTGGATGGGGTTGGAGCCCCCTGAGATCCAATTGGAGGTGGCCCTGGGGTGGACCTGGATGGGTTTTTCAGGGCCCTTCCAAGTCAACCCATTCCATGATTCCATGATCTTTAAGACCCCTTCCAACCCAACCCATTCCATGATCTTTAAGGTCCCCTCCAACCCAAAGTACTCCACGATTTCACAATCTTTAAGGTCCTTTCCAAACCAGTCCATTCCATGATTCCATAATCTTTAAGGCCCTTTCCAATCCAACCCATCCATGATTCCACGATCTTTAAGGTCCCTTCCAACTCAACGCTCTCCACAATTCCATGTTCTTTAAGATCCCTTCCAACCCAAACCATTCCACAATCTTCAAGGCCCCTTCCAACCCAACCCATTCCATGACTCCACGATCTTTCAGGCCCCTTCCAACCCAACCCATCCCATGAGTCCATGATCTTTGAGATCCCTTCCAACCCAACCCATCCCATAACTCCACCATCTTTAAGACCCCTTCCAATTCAACACACTCCACGATTCCATGTTCTTTAAGATCCCTTCCAACCCAAACCATTCCATAATCTTCAAGGCCCCTTCCAACCCAAACCATTCCACAATCCCATAAACTTCAAGGTCCCTTCCAACCCCACCCACTCCACGCTCTGCAGAACCTCAAGCCACCGCCTCCCCCGGAGCCTCCTCGGCTCCCACCCCACGGAAGAGCTCCCCTGGTCCTTCACCCAAGTCCTCTCGGCGCGACTCTTACGGCGACGAGGAGTTCTCTTGTACGGCAGCCAACGCTTAATTAAAGCCGCTGACATCATGGGGTTATAATTAAGCGTGGCATTAATTAAGCTGGAATAACGATTTTTCCCCCCCTCTCCCTCTTTCCCCCCCCTCCTTTATTAAGAAAGAGCCCCCCTCAAACGAGGTGATATTGAAAAACCCATCTCCCA
>JAUMJJ010000052.1:0-27079 GCA_033556795.1 Tapera naevia
CGCGCATGCGCACGGGGCTCCAGCAGGGGGCGTGGGCGCAGGCTGGGGGCGGCTGCCTGGGTTACAGCGTGGGATGGGGATGGGGTCAGGGATGACCCCCCAAGGCCCATCCAGTCCAACCCCTGGCCCTGTTGGACACCCCCAACGTTCACCCCGTGGGGCTGAGGGCCTTGGCCAAACCCTGCTGGAATATTGTCAGGCTGTGCCTGCTTCCCTGGGGAGCTGTTCCAGGGCTCCAGCACCCTCTGCTCTGGGGGAAGAACCTTCTCCTGGTGGCCAAGCCAACCCTCCCCTGGCCCATCTTCCTGCCCTTCCCTGGGCTCCTGGCGTTGGGCACCAGAGAGAAGAGCTCAGCGCCTGCTCCTCCTCCTGCCCTGCTGAGGAAGCAGTGAAGGGCCAGGAGGTCCCCCCTCAGTCTCCTCTTCTCCAGCTGAACAGCCCCAGTGCCTTCAGCCTCTCCTCAGAGGATTTCCCCTCCAGACCCTTCCCCAGCTTTGGGGCCTCCTCTGGCCACTCCCCAGTGCTTTGATGTCCTTTGGATCCCAAAGTGCCCCCAACCCTCGAGGTGGGGCCTCACCTGAAGTCAAAGAAATACCATAAAAAGGGATCTGGAAAGCAGACACGTTCCCCCAGCACCTGCAGACGGATCTGCTGAACCTCTTCTCATAGAACAATTCAGGTTGGAAAGGACCTTAAAGATCATCTCAACCAAGGACAGGACGGCCTTTCATTGCAAGGAATGTCTCCAGAAACCCCGTGGGCTTGGGCAGGAGGTCCCTCTGGCCGAGGCCACGGCTCTGCAGAGCTCAGCACCCAAAAAGACCCTTCCTCTTGGACTACTTTATTTGGTAAAACTCAGAAAGCAACAACTGGTGGAGCTTCCCAGAGCCTCCCCGCCCCGAGCGAGCCCCAGATCCTGTGGAGAAGAAGGCGCTGTCCTGCTGGGCTTGGTTATCCAGGATGGAGAACCACCCTCACCCTCCTCCAGAGGCAGCTTTGCTTCCTCTTCCCAACCTCCCCCCCCCCGCCCCGTGTCGGAATTAAAAACCAAAAGCAAGAAACCAAGGAAGATGCTGAAGACGACAGCGAAGAGTGAACCCAGGTGAGGGCACCGAGGGCCACCAAGGTGTCACCCACCAAGAGCACCTGGGAAAGCCCAGCTCGGGGTCACCAGCCGAGTCCGCAGCATTCGTGAATCCAAGCAGGAGATGAGGTGGTGCCTGACCAAGAGCCCTCCTCCAAACTCTTCCCCTTTGGAGATACCTTCCACCACGTCCCTCTGGGGCAAAGGCCACCACCGCCGGTCGTGGGGGTCCCCAAGCTGCAGGTGGGGAGGAGATTCCCTGGCTGGACGTGGAGGAAGGAGCAAGGGAACGGCCCCGGATCCTCCTAATGGATGCGGGTCAGCTCCTCCACGATCTTGATGAGGTCATCAACAGTGGCTTCCCTCTTCATGCCGCTGCCATCATCAATCTGCAAGGACAGGAAAAGTCACCGGAGCGTGGAGACATCGGTGAGGAACATTCCCAGATCATTCCCTGGATTCCCAAAGCAGGGGTCCCCTTCCTGGTCGTTTGGAAGGGTCCAAGCTCTCACCTGCAGGTTTGCCACCACCTCTTGCATCTTGGGCCTGCTGATGTCCAAGAAGCTTTCGATCAGGTCGCCATCAATGAATCCCGTCGCTGGCTCCGTCTTGCGCTCGGTGTGGAACGATCTCCAGGTGCTTTTGTTAAGGAGCTGAAGCCACATGGAATAACACCAGCCCTGGAACCATGAGTGAGCAGAACATCTGCCCCAGAGCTTCAACCCTGCCTTGGGAGGACCTTTGGGTTTGTGCCACCCTTTTGAGGGCTACCACAAAGCCAGATTCACCCTCAAAACCCCGCAGGATGGACCCCTCTCTATCTCAGCACCTTCCCCTGGCCACCTGGCAGGTGAACCATCACCTTCTCCAGCTGGTGCAGGATCCCACCAGTGTCCCAATGGAGATACAGCTCCACCCACCCACCCCAAATGAGCTCCAACAGGATATAAGGAGTGCTCGATCTTGCCCACGCTCTTGATGACTTTATTCAGCCTGTTCTGCATGTCCAGCAGGAGGTTGTACCAGCTCTCCGACAGCGAGGTCACCAGGCCTGCCAAGGGCAACACAAGGATGGAAGGTCAAGGCTCGACCCTGGACACTCCAGCATCTCCCAGCAGTGGCCCAGGTGGGCAAGAGGGCCACCAGGATCCTGGCTTGGATCAGCCCTGGGGTGGCAGCAGGAGCAGGGAAGGGATTGTCCTCCTGGACTTGGTCCTGGGGAGGCCACCCCTGGAATCCTGGGGTCAGCTTTGGGCCCCTCACTCCAAGAAGGCCCTGGAGGGGCTGGAGAGCATCCAGAGAAGGGAACTGGGGAAGGGGCTGGAGAACAGGGGTTGTGGGAGCAGTTGAGGGACCTGGGGGGGTTTGGTCTGGAGAAGAGGAGGCTGAGGGGAGACCTCATCCCTGTCCACAACTGCCTGAGAGGAGGCTGTGGGGAGGTGGGTGCTGGGCTCTGCTCCCAAGGGATGGGATGAGAGGAGATGGACAGAAGTTGTGCCAGTGGAGGTTCAGATTGGATATTGGGGACAATTTCTTTATGGAGAGAGTGGTGAAGCCCTGGCAGAGGCTGTCCCAGGGAGGTGGTGGAATCTCCATCCCTGGAGGGGTTCAAAAAGCGTGTGGAGGAGGCACCTGGGGCCAGGGTTCAGCAGACACGGTGGGGTTGGGCTGATGGTGGGATGGGATGAGCTGAGAGGGCTTTTCCAACCTCAGTGCTTCCCTGGTTCTATCAGTGGAACTGAGCTGGGAGGGCTGGGCCAAGGAAGGAGTTTGAAGTTGGAAGCAATCCGGAGAGGACTTCCAAGGGGAGACAGCACAGAGAAGACCACGAGGAGCCCCCCAGGACCACGTTTGGTGGAGGAGAAGGGGACCTTTGAACTGGAACATCAGCCCTCACCGATCATTCCGTTGACGGTGCCGAAGAGAACCGAGCCCTGCGTTGGTGTTGAGGTCTCCCCCAGGTTCTGCATGACCAGAGATCCATGGCAGAAGACGTTAACAAACTCGCCCAGGTGGGACAACCCCACCTCCTGCAGGTGTTGACGTTCCTCATCCGTGGTGGCCGCGCTGAAATCCAAAGCCACCTTTACCTCAAGACCAGGAAAGCTTCTCCCACCTTGAGTGTTGGACACGCTCCTGATCATGCCAGAAGGTCCTGGTCAAGCCCCACGTCACGTTCTCCTGGTGGTCTGCTCACCTGTCCTTCTGGCACACAAACAAATTGAAAGCATTCTCTGCTCCCAAGAAGTTGTCGTCGTCCAGGATCTCCACGGCACTCATCCAGTTTGGGTTGAAGTCTCGGGCAATCTGGAAAGGGGACATGAGGAGACTCAACGTGGCCAGATGGCAGTGAACCAGCATCTTCATCCCACCCAGGAGCAAAGAAGGATCCAAGTCTTCTTTCTTTTTGCTAAATGAAACAGCTGGAGGTGGCCCTGGTGTTGTCCAAGTGCCACTCCGGCCTCTGGCCGGAGTGGCACTTGGACAACACCAGGGCCACCTCATGGGCAAGTTCAGAGAAGCCCATGCTGAAGCCAATCCAACATTTTCAGCCCTCAGTGGCTGGTCCAACCCCCAGCTGGGCAACATCTGCTGGAGATCCACCTATGGTCACACAAAGCCACCCCAACCTCGTGAGGGACCCTCCAGATGGCAGCTCCCCAAGCCACACTCAAAGCCTCCTCTTCTCAAGGTTGTTGATTCCTTGCCCAGTTCTGGTCCATCCTTCCAGAAACCACAAATCCATCTAAAAGAAGGTCCAGGTGCTGCTCCTCTCCCTGCACAGCCCTAAAACCTTGACTTTGAAGGGTGAACCAAGCCAAGCTTCTTCTGTCCTCACCCTCAACATCGTTCCCCCTGCCCAGATCCAACTGGTTCCCAACACTCCTCGGACCAAGACCTTCAAGAGCATCGATACCTCCTCAAAGTTCCCTTCCATGGGTTTGTAGGCAAGGAGGAGGACGGATCTCATGAGGTCTCCCACCAGGATGAAGTCACCCTTCGTCTTCAGGTAGAGAGCCATGATGTTGTTGTAATGGTTGCACTCCGTGCGCAGCTCCTTCTCCGCCGTCCACTCGTAGAGGCGCACCTGGAGGAGGGGGCGCGGAGCTGAGGGGCCAGGACACAGCTCCAGGGACACCAGGGACATGGGGGACACCTGCACGGCTCAGATGGCTTCCAGGTGGAACAGCTCCTCCAAGGGAGACTGGGAGACTGGGGAGACTGGGGAGACTGGGGAGACTGGGAGAGACTGGGAGACGGGGGGAGACGGGGGGAGACGGGGGGAGACGGGGGGAGACGGGGGGAGACGGGGGGAGACGGGGGAGACGGGGGAGACTGGGGGAGACTGGGGGAGACTGGGGGAGACTGGGGGAGACTGGGGGAGACGGGGGGAGACGGGGGGAGACGGGGGGAGACGGGGGGAGACGGGGGGAGACGGGGGGAGACGGGGGGAGACGGGGGGGACTGGGGAGACGGGGGAGACGGGGGAGACGGGGGGAGACTGGGGGAGACTGGGGGAGACTGGGGGAGACGGGGAGAGACGGGGGGAGACCGGGAGAGACCGGGGGAGACCGGGGGAGACCGGGGGAGACGGGGGAGACTGGGGGAGACGGGGGGAGACGGGGAGAGACTGGGGGAGACGGGGAGAGACGGGGGGAGACGGGGGGAGACGGGGGGAGACGGGGGGAGACGGGGGGAGACGGGGGGAGACGGGGGGAGACGGGGAGAGACTGGGGAGAGACTGGGGAGAGACTGGGGGAGACTGGGGGAGACTGGGGGAGACTGGGGGAGACTGGGGAGACTGGGGGAGACTGGGGGAGACTGGGGGAGACGGGGGAGACGGGGGAGACTGGGGGAGACTGGGGGAGACTGGGGGAGACTGGGGGAGACTGGGGGAGACGGGGGGAGACGGGGGGAGACGGGGGGAGACGGGGGGAGACTGGGGGAGACTGGGGGAGACGGGGGAGACGGGGGGGACGGGGGGAGACGGGGGGAGACGGGGGGAGACTGGGGAGACGGGGGAGAGACTGGGAGAGACGGGCGAGAGACTGGGAGAGACGGGGGGAGACGGGGGGAGACGGGGGGAGACTGGGGAGAGACGGGGGGAGACGGGGGGAGACGGGGGGAGACGGGGGGAGACGGGGGGAGACGGGGGGAGACGGGGGGAGACGGGGGAGAGACTGGGGAAGACTGGGGGAGACTGGGGGAGACTGGGGGAGACTGGGGGAGACTGGGGGAGACGGGGAGACGGGGGAGACTGGGAGACGGGGGAGACTGGGAATCAGGGAGTCAAGGAGATGGGGAGCCAGGAAGACGGAGAGACAAGGGAGTCGGGGAGACGGGGATACAAGGGAGACAGGGAGTCAGGGAATCAAGGGAGACAGGGAGATGCGGAGTCAAGGGAGATGCGGAGTCAAGGAGAAGGTGAGTCAGGGAGTCAAGGGAGACAGGGAGATAGGGAATCAGGAAGACAGGGAGTCAAGGAAGTCAAGGAGTCAAGGAGTCAAGGGAGTTAAAGGAGTCAAGGGAGTCAAGGAGACAGGGGAGACAAGGGAGACGAGTCCAGGGAGACGAGTCCAGGGAGTCCAGGGAGTCCAGGGAGACAAGGAGAAGGTGAGTTGGGGAGACAGGGAGTCAAGGGAGACAGCGAGATAGGGAGTCAAGGAGATGGGGAGACAAGGGAGACAGTGAGTCAAGGGAGACGGGGGAGACAAGGGAGACGGGGAGACAAGGGAGTATCACACAGTATCCCAGTATCATAAGGTTGGAAAGGACCTCTGAGATCATCCAGTCCAACCTATAACCCAACACCAACACCAACCATCATCTAACCCATGGCACTCAGTGCCTCATCCAGTCTCCCCTCAAACCCCTCCAGGGTCGGTGACTCCACCCCCTCCCTGGGTGCTCATTCCAATGGCCAATCACCCTTTCAGGGAAGAAGTTTCTCCTAACAGTAAAGGGAGACAGGGAGTAAAGGAAGTCAAGGAGACAGACAGGGGGTCAAGGAGACAGGGGGTCAAGGGAGATGGGGGAACAGGTGGGAGAGGGGGCCAAGGCTCCTACCGTGCTGTTGATGCTGGCTAACAGCTTCCCGTTGAACTCCACCATGGAATACACAGCCCCCTTGACCTCCTTCTCAGCCAGGCTCTGCAGCTTCCCTGGAAGAAAGCCACGGAGCCCCTGGTGAGCTGTCCTGCAATCCCAAGGGAGCTGCTCTGAACGCCACCCCTCTCCCCAGAAACCACCTCCAATGACCCACGGGCAAGGAGGACAAGGACGATGTGACCTCAGGGGCAGATGGACAGGAAGCCAACCCCAGAATCCAGACCTGCTGAGGGGCTCCTGGTCTTCTCCAGGAGATGGGGAAAATGGGAACATGCTGTGATAGGCTGGGGCAGAGTGACAGCACCTAGAGAACCCACCTGTGGGCAGCTGACCCTGGGGAAAAAACTTCTCTGCCTGCTCCAACGTGAGCTCGTGGAGCTGAGGAGCTCATCTTTGATGTCCTTCAGGCCAGAAGAGCTCCTTCTTACCATCAGAGTAGTGGAAGACAACGATGCGGCCTTGTTTGGGCTCTGCCTCCTCAGGATAGACCATGGCAGTGCCCACGATGAAGTAGGTGTTGGGATCCTTGCCCAGCTTGCAGGAGACCAGGCTGAGGGCGTACTCGTTCTGCAGGAACTGGTGAGCATGGAGCACTGTGCAAAGAGGACAAAGGCAGGAACAACGGGGTTCCTCAGGTCCCACAACTTCAGACACGGCCAAGGGGGGCTTGCCTGGAGGTGCCCCCTCCTCTTCTCCACCAATTTGTGGCATCAGGAAGACACTTTGCCCTAAACCTGTGCCCTACGCCTCGGGGAAAACGCTCAGAATGAGGGAAACGTGGGTGATATTGGATGTTGAAGCTCAAAGGTGTCAGCCACGCCCTGATGGGCTTTCCTGGAGGAGGAACCTGGATGAGGACATGGCCAATGTTTGGACTGGTGTGGCTGGAAAGCTGCCTGGTGGGAAAAGACCTGGGGGTGTTGGTCAACAGGGGCTGAACATGAGGCAGCAGTGGCCCAGGGGGCCAAGAGGGCCACCAGGATCCTGGCTTGGATCAGCCCTGGAGTGGCAGCAGGAGCAGGGAAGGGATTGTCCTCCTGGACTTGGTCCTGGGGAGGCCACCCCTGGAATCCTGGGGTCACCTTTGGGCCCCTCACTCCAAGAAGGCCCTGGAGGGGCTGGAGAGCGTCCAGAGAAGGGAACTGGGGAAGGGGCTGGAGAACAGGGGTTGTGGGAGCAGCTGAGGGACCTGGGGGGGTTTGGTCTGGAGAAGAGGAGGCTGAGGGGAGACCTCATCCCTGTCCACAACTGCCTGAGAGGAGGCTGTGGGGAGGGGGGTGCTGGGCTCTGCTCCCAAGGGATGGGATGAGAGGAGATGGACAGAAGTTGTGCCAGTGGAGGTTCAGATTGGATATTGGGGACAATTTCTCTATGGACAGAGTGGTGAAGCCCTGGCAGAGGCTGCCCAGGGAGGTGGTGGAATCTCCATCCCTTGGAGGGCTTCAAAACCCACGTTGGGACAGGCTTTAAGTGGGCAGGTTGGGGTTGGACTTGATCTTAGAGGTCTTTTTCAACCTCAAGGATTCCATGGCTCTCTGACTGGTACCTTCAAAGGTGTGCTGATCTATGATGAGCAGGTTGTGCACCTCCACCTCCTCTCCAAAGGATGTCTCGTGTGGTGCTGTGCTGCTGGAGAAGAGCTTGCTGGTGCTCACGCTGCTGGAGAGGGCCTAGGGCACGGGAATTATCAGTCACATCCTTGTGGTGCTCAGCACATCCACACCTTGCTCCCCACCAGGTGAGACAACCAGGGACCAGAAGAACCAACGGGAGAGAAAGGTGAAGCAAGGAGCAACCCTGGTGTGGGTGAAGGGACACACTCCCTGCACCAGTGACACGACCGAGGTCACGCTGCTGGGCAACAGCTTTTAAGGAAGAGTGCAGGCAGGGTTGTGGTTTCCACCAGAACCACTTCCTGAAGAGGACTTGTGTCCCTAGGAGAAGGAAACCACCTGAGAGCAACCAGAAGCCTGTTTGGAAAGAGCAGCACCCAAAGGTGATCTGATGGAACCCTGAGCAGGCTGAGAGCAGCACAGAGAGTCCTTGTCACCACCACAGTGAGGTCACAGTATCAGAAGGTTGGAAAGGACCTCTGAGATCTTCCAGTCCAACCTATAACCCAACACCAACCCATCACCTAACCCATGGCACTCAGTGCCTCATCCAGTCTCCCCTTAAACCCCTCCAGGGTCGGTGACTCCACCCCCTCCCTGGGTGCTCATTCCAGTGACCAATCACCCTTTCAGTGAAGAACTTTCTCCTCACATCCAGTCCAACCTTTCCCTGACCAAGCTTGAGTCCCTGCCCTCCAGTTCTGTCACCTGAGAGAAGAGACCAACCCCTGCCCCACTCCAACCTCCTTTTAGGGAGTTGTAGAGAGCAATGAGGTCTCCCCTGAGCCTCCTCTTCTCCAGACTAAACAGCCCCAACTCCCTCAGTCTCTCCTCGTAGGCCTTGTGCTCCAGCCCCTTCCCCATCTTCGTTGCCCTCCTCTGGACACTCTCCAGCATCCTGACATCTTTCCCAAACTGGGGGGCCCAGAACTGGACACAGTATTCAAGGTGAGGCCTGACCAGTGCCCAGTACAGGGGGACGATAACTCCTCTGGTCCTGCTGGCCACACCATTCCTGATGCAGGCCAGGATGCCATTGGCCTTCTTGGCCACCTGGGCACACTGCTGGCTCATGGTGAGCTTCCTGGCCACCAGCACTCCCAGCTCCCTTTCTGCCTGACTCCTCTCCAGCCACTCTGTCCCCAGTCTGTAGCTCTGCATGGGGTTGTTGTGTCCAAAATGAAGCACCCAACATCTGGACTCATTAAACATCATCCCATTAGAATCAGCCCAGCTCTCCAGTCTGTCCAGGTCCCTCTGTAGGGCCATCCTACCCTCTAGCAGATCAACCCTTCCTCCCAGCTTGGTATCACCTGCAAACTTGCTGATGATGGACTCAATCCCCTCATCCAGATCATCAATAAAGACATTAAACAGGACTGGACCCAACACCGATCCCTGGGGACACCACTGGTGACCAACTGGATGAGACCCCATTGACCACCACTCTCTGGGCTCGGCCACCCAGCCAATTCCTGACCCAGTTCTCCCATCTAAGCCATGGCCAACTTCTCCAGGAGTCTACAGTGGCAAAGGCCTTGCTGAAGTCCAGGTGCACCACACCCACAGCCTTCCTCTCATCCACCAGGCGAGTCATAAAAGGAGATCAGGTTGGTCAGGCAAGGTCCTACCACCCCACCTCCTGCCAGAGGGACTCAGGACTTTGGGAGAGAGGGGGAAAATCCCCATCCTGGCTTGGCCTGAGGAATAATGACACCCAGAGGGCTCAAGGGGTGCTCCCAGCAGCTGCCTCTCACCTGGGTGCTGGCGCTGGGTCTGAGCGCGGTGGTGCCACCGCTGGCGTCCTGCACCTCGATGCGACTGGAGAGCACCCCGAAGCACTGCGACACCTCCTGGTAGCAGATCTTCCTGTGGGACAAACGGGGCCGTGTCACCAAGAGAGGTCACCCCGAGGAGAGCACAGAGGTCTCCTGGCCACCAAGACGCCCCGCGCCGGGAACGCGGAGCGCGAGGTCTCCCCGCAGCTTCGTTATCCAGGTGAGCAGAGCGCAGGTGGGTCCTCAAGTTGGGGGCTTCTCCTCGTTGCCCACCTCACCTGGGCGATTCGTAGAGGGGAACGGTGCGGATGTGGAGCTTCTGGATCTCATCGATGGTGCCGATGGTCAAGGTGCTGTTGTTGGCCAACGCCAAGCTGCACGGGAAGAAAACCCACTGGAGACAACGTGGGTGGGACGAGAACCTCCACCAATCCCAACCATCCCGTTGGTTGATCCCAGGAACCCACTGGAACATCCAAACCTTCTCCACCTGGTTGTGCTATGAAGGAAGGTGTAGGCTCACCTGTCGGGGTAGCCATCGGAGTTGAGGGGACACATGTAGTTCACCTCCTTCAGGTTGACGTTGGAGAAGACCAGCTTGTGGTTGCTGCTGTAGATGACGGTGGGGCGGTCGGAGCAGGCGAAGACGTTGGTGGTGGACAGAGAGCGGAAGGTCCTCAGGACGGTGGGTTGGGTGCCAAGGGTCACCTTCTTGCGGTCACTCAGCAAACCTGAGGGGAAGGAGAAGCGGCGTCGGGAGGCGTCGCCGCGGAGCTCCCAAGGGTAGGATGGAAGAGAAACGCATCGTGAAGGAGTCAGAGGGGGTAAAAGCATCCTGGGGTCACCACAAGGCAGCTAAGGAAGGGATGGAAGCATCTTCTCCAGAGCCCACTGGAGAAATCAACCCAACTCCCAGTGCCCAGAGCCAGCCCGGCCCGAGGAGGAGCCCACCACGAGAAAGGAGGAGAGACCATGGAATGCTTTGGGTTGGAAGGGACCTCAAAACCTATCCAGTTCCACCCCCAGCCATGGGCAGGGACACCTCCCACTGGATCAGGGCCTCCAAGCCCCATCCAACCTGGCCTTCAACACCTCCAGGGATGGGGCAGCCACAGCTTCTCTGGGCAACCTGGGCCAGGGCCTCCCCACCCTCACAGGAGAACATTTCTCCCCAAGATCTCATCTCAATCTCAACTCTTTCAGCTTCAAACCCTTCCCTTTCATCCCATCCCTGCACTCCCTGGTCCAGAGCCCCTTCTTGGCTTTCCTGGAGCCCCTTTCAAGGCTGCTCCAAGGTCTCCCCAGAGCCTTCTCCTCTCCAGGCTGAACAACCCCAACTCTCCCAGCCTGTCCTCACAGCAGAGGTTCTCCAGCCCTTGGATCATCTCCGTGGCCTCCTCTTGACCCATCCCAACAGCTCCAGGTCCTTCCTGTGCTCAGGACTCCAGACCTGGCCCCAGGGCTCCAGGTGGGGTCACCCCAGAGCAGAGCAGAGGGGCAGAACCCCCTCCCTCCCCCTCTGCTCCCACTCCTTGGGTGCAGCCCAGGACTGGGGGGGTTTCCAGACTGGGAGCACCCACTCCCCTCACCCCACCCCTGCTCTCCACCTCTCCAGAAGGGTGAGAAGAAAGCCTCAGCATGAGTTGAGCCCCTTTTCCAAGCAGCCCACTCGACCCCAGGCCCTGCAGTCACCTGTCTCGAGGCTGAGCCCGAAGTAGAAGAGAGCTCCATCGCCCAGGGCGCACAGGAGGTAGTGGCTGCTCTCGAAGGTCGTCATCAGGATGGAGCGAGGGATGATCTCTGCAAGGAGAAGCTTGATGCTCACTCAAAGCTCAGCCAGGCTGAAGAAGCCCCTCAACCCTCTTGAGAAGAAGCCAACCTCCTCCCAACATCTCTTTGTGCAGCAGCTCAAACGATGGCAGCTTCAGGATGCGGGCAGAGATGTCGGTCCAGAGCCCGATGGCGCAGAGAGGGGACATCCCGTTGGTGTCCCCCAAAGGGGTGATGTCCAAGCAGGCAACTTCGTGCTCCATCTCCGTGCAGCTGGCAGGAAGGAGGAAGCAGGTAGAGATGTCAGCCTTGAGCACCCCCAAGAACACAGACAGCAAAGGTCCAGGGGATGAGGGCCAACCTGATCTGCCTGAGCTCCTGGGGTCGGATCTCCAGGTAGTAGAGGGCTCGTCCCACAGCCACCACCACCTGGTTGCTGTTACAGGAAGCCACGCTGATGTTCTTCCCGTTGGGCTCTTTCCACTCGCTCACCAGGGCTTTGGGCTCCTGACTCACCAGTCTCACAGAGGCAGAGGTGATCTGGGGAAGAGATGGAGAACATCTGAGGAACCCAACACCATCTCCCATCCGACACCGGCCAAGGGAAGCACCACGGGAGATGTGTCCACACATCCTCCTCCTGACCCACTCCAACACCTCCAGCCCCAACTTAGGGAGATGGAGGTGTTGGAGCAGGTCCAGAGGAGGCTACGAAGATCATCAAAGGGCTGGAGAACCTCTGCTGTGAGGACAGGCTGGGAGAGTTGGGGTTGTTCAGCCTGGTGAAGGCTCTGGGGAGACCTTGGAGAAGCCTCCCAGGACTGAAAGGGGCTCCTGGAAAGCTGGGGAGGGGCTTTTTCCATGGTCATGGAGTGATGGGATGTGAGGGAACAGCTTTAAACTGGAAGGGGGAAGATTGAGATTGGACATTGAGAAGAAATTCTTCACCACGAGGGTGGGGAGGCCCTGGCCCAGGTTGCCCAGAGAAGCTGTGGCTGCCCCATCCCTGGAGGTGTTGAAGGCCAGGTTGGATGGGGCTTGGAGCCCCCTGATCCAGTGGGAGGTGTCCCTGCCCGTGGCAGGGGGTGGGATTGGATGGGATTTGAGGTCCCTTCCAACCCAAACCGTTCCATGATCCTATGACAGAGGGGTTGGACCTGGCTGGGTTTTGAGGTCCCTCCATTCCACGATTCTAAGACAAGGGGGTTGGATCTGGCTGGGCTTTGAGGTCCCTTCCAACCCAACCCCTTCCATGACTCCATGACTCCTGAGGCCCAGCACTACCTGGATCAGCTGCTGATGTGCCACGTTGCCGCAGAAGAAAGTCTGCTGGTCGTCCACAAACCCCGTCAGCTCCGTCTCTTCTACTTCCTCTCCATTCAACATCAGGACCCTGAGGAGCAAAAGGAGCTCCTCTTCAATCCCATTCCAACGTGAGGCCAAGAACTTGGCTCAACCTTAACCCCAATTCACCTGGTCTGGCCAACGAAGGACAACACCAACATATTGTCCGTCTCCCGATGAGAATCCGACCTCAGGGGCCACAAACCTGCACCAAAGAGAGGCCACGTTGAGTATTCCAAGAGCTGGTGGGTGCAAGAGCCCTGTCCCACAGCTCAGACCTGATCTGCACTCAGGAGAGGTCCTCTGCCCCCATGGGGTCCTCTCCAAAGTTCTCACACACCTTTGATGCCTGGCAGGTCGATGCTGGCGTGTTCGTGGATCCCGATGCCGTTCCGGATGATCCTGAGAGAACCTTCTTTAAAGGCCCCCGAGCACGTCACCAGCTGGAGGAGGAGGAGATGATCTTTAACCACCACCAGGAAGCTTCCCCACCCTTCCTCGTGGTGATGGGTTCAGGGGAACTTGTGAGAGGAAGCTTTTTGGTGGTGGATCTTCCACTGCGCGAAGGCAACGCCTTCCTGGTGACCAGGGGCATCCAAGAACTCATGGAATTGTGGAATCATTATGGTTGGAAAAGACCTTGAAAATAGAGTCCAACCACCAGCCCAACCCCACTGAACCATGTCCCAAGGGCCACATCTACACAATGTTTGAACCCTTCCAGGGATGGAGATTCCACCACCTCCCTGGGCAGCCTCTGCCAGGGCTTCACCACTCTGTGCATAAAGAAATTGTTCCCAATATCCAATCTGAACCTCCCCTGGTGCAAACTGAGGTCATTTCCCATCCCCTGGGAGCAGAGCCCAGCACCCCCCTCCCCACAGCCTCCTCTCAGGCAGTTGTGGACAGGGATGAGGTCTCCCCTCAGCCTCCTCTTCTCCAGCCCAAACCCCCCCAGGTCCCTCAGCTGCTCCCACAACCCCTGTTCTCCAGCCCCTTCCCCAGTTCCCTTCTCTGGACGCTCTCCAGCCCCTCCAGGGCCTTCTTGGAGTGAGGGGCCCAAAGGTGACCCCAGGATTCCAGGGGTGGCCTCAGTGCTGAGTGCAAGGGGACAATCCCTGTCCAGATCCTCTGCAGAGCCTTGGCCCATGGATCCAGCCTGTCCAGATCCTCTGCAGAGCCTTGGCCCATGGATCCAGCCTGTCCAGATCCTCTGCAGAGCTTTGGCCCATGGATCCAGCCTGTCCAGATCCTCTGCAGAGCTTTGGCCCATGGATCCAGCCTGTCCAGATCCGTCATGCAGAGCCTTGGCCCATGGATCCAGCCTGTCCAGATCCCTCTGCAGAGCCTTGGCCCATGGATCCAGCCTGTCCAGATCCCTCTGCAGAGCCTTGGCCCATGGATCCAGCCTGTCCAGAGCCCTCTGCAGAGCCTTGGCCCATGGATCCAGCCTGTCCAGATCCGTCATGCAGAGCCTTGGCCCATGGATCCAGCCTGTCCAGATCCCTCTGCAGAGCCTTGGCCCATGGATCCAGCCTGTCCAGATCCGTCATGCAGAGCCTTGGCCCATGGATCCAGCCTGTCCAGATCCCTCTGCAGAGCCTTGGCCCATGGATCCAGCCTGTCCAGATCCCTCAGCAGAGCCTTGGCCCATGGATCCAGCCTGTCCAGATCCCTCAGCAGAGCCTTGGCCCATGGATCCAGCCTGTCCAGATCCCTCTGCAGAGCCTTGGCCCATGGATCCAGCCTGTCCAGATCCCTCTGCAGAGCCTTGGCCCATGGATCCAGCCTGTCCAGATCCCTCTGCAGAGCCTTGGCCCATGGATCCAGCCTGTCCAGATCCTCTGCAGAGCCTTGGCCCATGGATCCAGCCTGTCCAGATCCCTCTGCAGAGCCTTGGCCCATGGATCCAGCCTGCCCAGATCCCTCTGCAGAGCCTTGGCCCATGGATCCAGCCTGTCCAGATCCCTCTGCAGAGCCTTGGCCCATGGATCCAGCCTGCCCAGATCCCTCTGCAGAGCCTTGGCCCATGGATCCAGCCTGTCCAGATCCCTCTGCAGAGCCTTGGCCCATGGATCCAGCCTGTCCAGATCCCTCCAGTAAGACCTCTGCTGTCTCCTCCTTCCACGGACAGCCCAGACACCCCCAGCACCAAGGGAAGCAAAGCAGGAGCAGCACTACCTGTCCCTGGCCTTGCCTCTCCAGGTCCACCACGCACATGTCGACGATGGGGCCGAGGTTGGTGAAGGTCTCCATGGCCACCACGTAGGAGCCCTGCTCGTTGCTGTCCACGTTGAGCTACGAATGAACACGATTATTGGCCTCCAACCAGCAAGACCAAGGGATGGGGTGGACAGGGAGAAGGAACCTTGGTCCAAATGCAACTCTTGAGGCCCTCTGCAAAATCCTGGTGGGAGAGAGGTCCCACCTACCTTCACAAGTTGGGAATCCCCAAGCCGAGAGCCCACGAACACAACTCCATTGTCCAGGTAGGTCAAGCACTCTGCGATGGACGTCTGGGGGTTGAGAAGACATGGAGGAACCACAAGGGTAAGAGAAGGACCCTACTATGACCCCACCCAAGCACCACATCCGAGCTGCAGCCCACCAGGAAGGTCCTGGGCACAGGAAGGGAATGTAACCCCCTTGTGAAACCAACAGAGACCAAGAGTCACCCAGGGACAGCGCCCAAGCACGGGAGGATGGTGTCAACTTCTGGGTGCCCAGGTGGGGAACTTGATAGAACCATGGGATGGGTTGGGTTGGAAGGGACCTCAAAGCCCAGCCAGTTCCAACCCCCTGCCATGGGCAGGGACACCTCCCACTGGATCAGGGGGCTCCAAGCCCCATCCAACCTGGCCTTGAACACCTCCAGGGATGGGGCAGCCACAGCTTCTCTGGGCAACCTGGGCCAGGGCCTCCCCACCCTCACAGGAGAACATTTCTCCACAAGATCTCATCTCAATCTCTTCTCTTTCAGCTCCAAACCCTTCATCCTCATCCCATCCCTGACCAAAAGCCCCTCCCCAGCTTTCCTGGAGCCCCTTTCAAGGCTGCTCTAAGGTCTCCCCACAGCCTTCTCCTCTCCAGGCTGAACAACCCCAACTCTCTCAGCCTGTCCTCACAGCAGAGGTTCTCCAGCCCTTGGATCATCTCCGTGGCCTCCTCTGGACTTGTCCAACAGCTCCAGGTCCTTCCTGTGCTCAGGATTCCAGACCTGGCCCCAGGGCTCCAGGTGGGGTCTCCCCAGAGCGGAGCAGAGGGGCAGAACCCCCTCCCTCCCCCTCTGCTCCCACTCTTTGGGTGCAGCCCAGGCCACGGGGGGTTTCTGAGCTGGAAGATCTCATTTCCCACCCACCAAAAGTTCAAAGCTGTGACAACTGTGAAACCCCACCCCACTCCACTCCACAAGAAACACCATCGCTGCCACTTGGACCTCCCAGATCATTCCCAAACCCCCCCAGAACCCTCAATCCTTGTGGTGGGAAGCGACAGGGCCAACCCAGCCCTACCTCTCCCAGCAGTTCCACACGGAGGTCCTTCAAGGTGACTGTGCCATCCATCTGCTCCTCCTTCTCCAGGAGCAGCATGAAGAGGCGACCTTCCATGTCCCCCAGCAGGTAACGGGAGCCGTTGGGATCCACACGGTTGTGGCACACGATGGTGCTTTGCTGCAGGCACAGCAGGGAAGTCTTAGATCAAACCACCCCAAGGAGACAACCTTTGAAAGGATCAGCTCCACAGCCACCAGAAGGAACAAAAGGCCCACCCGCAGCACAGGAGCTGCTGGGGTGGAACCACGGTGGAGACCCCCACCTGGGCAGCATCTCCTCGTGGAAGGAGAGGGCTGGATTCACCCTTCCATAAAGCCAACCAGCCAACAGAACCATATTCTGTCAACTGGTGTCAACGTTTGGTCAGCAGGAGCCACCTCACCTTCCTAAATTAACCACATCGCTCCCTTGCTCAGAACCCAGGGAAGATGCCACCTGAAAGCCCATTTTCCCAACACTGGGCACCAGGGATGCCATTTGGGCCCAAGAGAGCTCCAAGCCTGCTCCATCTCTAGATCTTCTGCCCTCTGGGGTGGATCCTGCCCATGCTTCTTGTCAATATGTTTGGTTTGGGCTTAAAAATCCTGATCCTGGAGATCTTCATTGCACGCAAACGTCCCACCAGGCTTGGGAACAGCAGTGGTGGGGCTCTGGGGGTAGGACAGGGCTCAGATCTCTGGGAAAGGCTCCACCACAGAGCCCCAGGGCTGATCTCAGAGCCTGGAGGCATTCAGGCAATGATACTCATGGGATGGGTTGGAAGGGACCTCAAAGCCCATCCAGATCCAACTCCCCTGTCATAGAATCATGGAATGGGTTGGAAAGGATCTCAAAGCCCATCCAGTACCAACTCAACCCATCACAGAAATCAGGGAATTGGATAGGTTGGAAGGGACCTTCAAGCCCAGCCAGTTCCAACTCAACCCATCATAGAATCAGGGAATGGGATGGGTTGGAAGGGACCTCAAAGCCCATCCAGTTCCAAACTCCACCCACCACAGAATCAGGGAATGAGTTGAGTTGGAAAGGACCTCAAAGCCCATCCAGTTCTAAACCAAATCATCATAGAATCAGAGAATGGGATGGGTTGGAAGGGACCTCAAAGCCCATCCAGATCCAAACTCCCTGTCACAGAATCACGGGATGGTTTGGATTGGAAGGGACCTCAAAGCTCATCCAGATCCAACTCTCCTGCCAGAATCATGGAATGGGTTGGGTTGGAAAGGACCTCAAAGCCCATCCAGATCCAAACTCCCTGTCATAGAATCATGGAATGGGTTGGGTTGGAAAGGATCTCAAAGCCCACCCAGTTCCATGGGCAGGGACACCTCATGGTGAAGAATTTCCTCCTGATGTCCAATCTCAATCTTCTCCTTTCCAATCCGAAGCCATTATTTCTAGTCCCAAACACAAGTAGCCCCAAACCCTCCCAACGCTCTCAGAGATGCTTGGAAATCGAGGAGTTACATGAAATACCCTTCTAGAGCTCAGCACTCTCTCACCTTGATGATGGGTGGAGCGATTGCCAGGTATTTATCTCCATTGTGATAGGTGATGGACTCCTGCCCGATGATGATGGCACCTCCAAAAGGCTCTGGAACTGCTCAAGGAGGGGACAAACCAGCTCAGGAGAAGACCCACGAAGGCACAACGGAGACCTTTAGACTCCAGGAAGAAGCAGGAGGGGAGATCTTTGATCAAGAAGGACCAACCTGCGATGACCATGGAGGCTTCGGCCTCTACGTTCTCCTGTTTCCAAGGGCCTTTGTTAAACTCCTTCTCGCGCAGGGACACCTCGTAGGTCTTGACGTGACGACCCTGGGGGTCCTGAAAGAGAAGCCACAAACCACGTTGAACATCCACAACTGATGTTGAACATCCCCAGGGCCACAGGGATGGAGATTCCAAAGGCAGAGCTTCAAAGCAAGGAGATTCCACTTCAAGAGCACCGGCACCAAGACCTCCTGAGGCTTCCCACCAGCTCCTTCAAGACATATCCAATGTCTACAAGCAGCAACCATCCCTCTGATCCCAACAGGAAGTGCCCACAAGAGGCACCAGGGGAGGTTTAGATTGGGTATTAGCAAAAACTTCTTCACTGCCCAGGGCAGTGGTGGAGGCTCCAACCCTGGAGGGGTTCAGAAAGTGAGAGGATGTGGCACTTGAGGACACGGAGAAGAGAAGGCTCTGGGGGGACCTCACAATGGCCTCTCAGTACCTGAAGGAGCTCCAGGAAAGCTGGGGAGGGGCTTTTTCCAACGGCCTGGAGTGACAGGATGAGGGGGAAGAGCTTTGAATTGGAAGGGGGAAGATTGAGATTGGACATCAGGAGGAAATTCTTCACCATGAGGGGTGGGGAGGCCCTGGCCCAGGTTTCCCAGAGCAGTGGTGGCTGCCCCATCCCTGGAGGTGTTGAAGGCCAGGTTGGATGGGGCTTGGAGCCCCCTGATCCAGTGGGAGGTGTCCCTGCCCATGGCAGGGGGTGGGATTGGATGGGCTTTGAGGTCCCTTCCAACCCAAACCATCCCATGGTTCTATGACAGAGGGATTGGATCTGGATGGGCTTTGAGGTCCCTTCCAACCCAACCCATCCCATGGTTCTAAGACAGAGAGATTGGATCTGGATGGGCTTTGAGGTCCCTTCCAACCCAACCCATCCCATGGGTCTAAGACAGAGAGATTGGATCTGGATGGGCTTTGAGGTCCCTTCCAACCCAACCCAACCCATCCCATGGGTCTATGGATCAGCAGGCACGGTGGGGCTGGGCTGATGGTTGGACTTGGATGGGTTTGGAGGGCTTTTCCATCCTCAGTGATTCCATGACTGTCCTGGCACGGGAGAACCTGGGCTGCCCTCCCAACCCCGAGTTACCCCGTGACAAAGGGCTGTCCCTCCTCCCCGTGTCCTTCTCCAGTCAGGGCCTTCAACAGCTCCCACCCCTCTGGAAAACAGCACCAGTGAGTGCTGAGAGCAGACTGGGAACACCCAGCGTGGGGAGGAGGAGCTCTCAGGGGTTGAGTTTGCCACCAAGAACCACGCTGAAGGTGAACTCCATTCAGAGGAGATCCCAAGGTGTTGTCCCAGGAAGCTTTAGCCAGGCCCAGGGTAGCTCCAACTTGGACCAAGCGAGGCTAATCCCTTGCTCAGCCAGCACAAGCAGTGTCCAGAGAGATGGGGCTACCAAGGCTGCCTCGGGGAGGACCCAGCTGGTGGGAGATGTTTCAGCATCTCTTACACCCCTGGAGTGGCTTCCCAAACCACAGACCTGAAAGCAACCCAAAAGGGATCATCAAGTCCAAGGATCATCGAGTTGGGAAACTCTGCCCTGTTTTTAAGGGGGAGTTCCAAGGTCTCCCAGCACCTCCTGTAGGAAACATCCAACCTGGTTCCAAAACACCTCCTCAGCACCTTCTGGAGAGCCCTGAGCTCTCCTTTCACGTTCAACCACCCGATGAGCTGCTCCGAAGCATCAGCCTGGAGCCCATTGCTTCCTCTCTTCCAGAAAGAGGGGGAAGACAGCAGCCACCACGAGCCTGTGGGAGCCAGGAGCACCCAAAGCATCGCTTTCCATTGGCTCCAGGACACTTCCAAAACTCCAAACCCTTCAGAAGAACTTTAGGAACCCAACCCGAGGCGCCCACGGGAGACCAAGGTTAACCTGGTAGACGAAGCAGATGGTGGGAGCCTGGCAGCCGTAGAGGAACTTCACGTCGATGACCTGGAGCTCTTCCAGGCGGATGTTGAAAGCCTTCAGCTCCTTGTTCTCCCTGTCCAGGGGGATGACCTTGAAGAGGCCGTCGTAGAGGCGGAGGCCGATCATGCGGCACTCGGGGTCGATGATGCCGATGATACCGGTCTCCGAGGGACGACCGATGCGATCCTGAGAGAGACCAAGAAGAGAGAACCACGGAGGTGGGACAGGAAAAACACAACCACGTGGGATTCCAGACCTCAGTTGAGGAAGGACACCATGCACACCTCCCCAGACCACCAGTTGGGAGGCCAAAAGGTGATCTGGGTGCTTCCTGCAGGGCCCTTCCCACCCGGCAGAGCTCCCACGGAACACGTCCGCTCTCTCCTGAGAACCAGGTGCTCCAGGAACAGCCCCTGCCACTGGTTTTCTAATCCCAGCTCTACTGAACGACCTTGGAGAAGCCACAAAGCCCTCCTGGTTTTCTATTGCTCTCTGCTGCTGGGAAGCACTTGGACCTCCACGACCAAGAATGGCCCTTCTGGAATTCCAACCCTGTTATCAGCCTCCACAGCCCCTCCACGTTAAACACAGAATCATGGAATGCTTTGGGTTGGAAGGGACCTCAAAGCCCAGCCAGTTCCATGGGCAGGGACACCTCCCACTGGATCAGGGGGCTCCAAGCCCCATCCAACCTGGCCTTCAACACCTCCAGGGATGGGGCAGCCACAGCTTCTCTGGGCAACCTGGGCCAGGGCCTCCCCACCCTCATGGTGAAGAATTTTTTCCTGATGTCCAATCTCAATCTTCCCCCTTCCAGGACCTTCCCCCCTCATCCTGTCACTCCAGGCCCTTGGAAAAACCCTCTCCCCAGCTTTCCTGGAGCCCCTTTCAGTCCTGGGAGGCTGCTGTAAGCTCCTTCCAGAGCCTTCTCCTCTCCAGGCTGAACAACCCCACCTCTCCCAGCCTGTCCTCACAGCAGAGGTTCTCCAGCCCTTGGATCATCTCCGTGGCCTCCTCTTGACCAATTCCAACACCTCCATGACCTTCCTGTGCTCAGGACTCCAGACCTGGCCCCAGGGCTCCAGGTGGGGTCTCCCCAGAGCAGAGCAGAGGGGCAGAACCCCCTCCCTCCCCCTCTGCTCCCACTCTTTGGGTGCAGCCCAGGCCATGGGGGGTTTCTGGACTCTTGAGCACACATTGGTGGCTCATGTGGAGCTTCTCCTCCCCCAGCACCCCAAGTCCTTCTCCTCAGGGCTCCCAATCCATTCTCCCCCATCCTGTATTTAATCCATGGATTACCCTGACCCAGCTGTAGGACCTCACCCTTGGCCTTTTTGAACCTCATCAGGTTCCCACAGCCCCACTTCACCACCACCCTCTGGATCCCTCCCCAGCCTTCTGGTGTGCCAACTCCACCACTCAGCTTGGTGTCATCTCCAAAACTTGCTGAGGGGGCCCTCGACCTCGTTATTTGTCACAATTATTAATGGCCATGATGGAAAGAGTAACTCCATCCATCGTGCTCCTGGGACACAGCCCGTAGAGAGCGGCCACGAAACACCGGAGGAATCTTCTCCCAGGGAAAAGCCCACCACACACTGAGTTTTGAGCTCTGATTCTCTTCGAGGTTGGACTCCAATTAACCTCATTATTCCACAAACAACCCCAAGGGCTGAGTTGTAGCCACGTGCTCAGGCCCTGAGCAGGCAAAACCCTTTGGGAAGAGCAGTGGTGGATGGTGAACCTTGAGGAAAATCTCCAGAAGGTAAAGAATCACAAAGACAGAGCAGAATTATGGAATTGTGGAATCTTCCAGTTGGAAAAGACCTTTGAGGAGATTGAGTCCAACCATTCCCATCTTCTGCTAAAAGGTGTCCTTCAAAAGCTCATCCACCCCTTTTCTAAACATCTCCAGGGATGAGGACTCCACCCCCTCTCTGGGCAGCCCTTCCAGTGCTTGAGAACCTTTTTGGGGAAGAAATCCTTCCCAATATCCAACCTGAACCTCCCCTGGTGCAACTCCCGGCCCGTTGTCCCATCCCCTGGCCCATGGTCCCATCCCCTGGCTCTTGGCAGAAGAAACCCATCACCAGGTCCACCGAGAAGCACCAAAACGACCCCTAAGGCAGGGGATTAACCCCTTCCAGGGGCTGCAGCTCGGTTCTCCCACGCGACGCCGCGGGCACGGGCGACGTCACGGACTTCCCTCACCTGCACGTTGCCGTGGGCACGGGTGATGATGTCAATGTTGTCCCCGTTCTGCTTGTACTCCAGGATGCAGGCGTTGTACTTGGCCGTCAGGATGAACAACAAATCCTTGCTCTCTCCCTACGGAAGGGGTGGTGACGTCACGAGCGGGCGCGAGCCGCGGCGATGGCGGCGGCGATGGCGGCGGCGATGGCGGCGGCGATGGCGGCCGCTTTGCCCCACCCAAATGACTCACCTTGGGGCGAAAAAGCTCCATGACGGCGGTTTTGCCGTACATCCCAACCTCCTTGACGGGTCGGAGGCCCTCGGCCGTCACCACGTAGATCTCCAGGCGAGTGTTCTTGGCAATCAGGAGGTTCAGGTCCTCCGAGGAGGTGAAGTGGCCTTGGGGGAGGAAGAGAGAAGGGTGGGATGATGAGGCATGACCCAGGGAGAAGGTGGCACCTCGGGGTGCTCTCTGAGGACATGGGGGAAGGGATGGAGGGCACCCTGAGCGAGTTTGGAGGGGACACGGAGGTGGGTGGGAGTGGTGATCGGCTTGAAGGAAGGGAGGGTGTGCTGAGGGATCTGGGCAGGCTGGATCCATGGGCCAAGGCTCTGCAGAGGGATCTGGACAGGCTGGATCCATGGGCCAAGGCTCTGCAGAGGGATCTGGACAGGCTGAATCCATGGGCCAAGGCTCTGCTGAGGGATCTGGACAGGCTGGATCCATGGGCCAAGGCTCTGCTGAGGGATCTGGGCAGGCTGGATCCATGGGCCAAGGCTCTGCAGAGGGATCTGGACAGGCTGGATCCATGGGCCAAGGCTCTGCTGAGGGATCTGGACAGGCTGGATCCATGGGCCAAGGCTCTGCAGAGGGATCTGGGCAGGCTGGATCCATGGGCCAAGGCTTTGCAGAGGGATCTGGACAGGCTGGATCCATGGGCCAAGGCTCTGCAGAGGGATCTGGACAGGCTGGATCCACGGGCCAAGGCTCTGCAGAGGGATCTGGACAGGTGGATCCATGGGCCAAGGCTCTGCAGAGGGATCTGGGCAGGCTGGATCCATGGGATGAGACCAATAGGATGAGGGTCACCAAGGCCAAGTGCTGGGTCCTGCCCTTGGGTCACACCAACCCCAGGCAGCTCCAGGCTTGGGGAGGAGCTCCTGGAAACCTGCCTGGAGGAGAAGGCCCTGGGGGTGTTGGTCAACAGGGGCTGAACATGAGGCAGCAGTGGCCCAGGGGGCCAAGAAGGCCACCAGGATCCTGGCTTGGATCAGCCCTGGGGTGGCAGCAGGAGCAGGGAAGGGATTGTCCTCCTGGACTTGGTCCTGGGGAGGCCACCCCTGGAATCCTGGGGTCACCTTTGGGCCCCTCACTCCAAGAAGGCCCTGGAGGGGCTGGAGAGCGTCCAGAGAAGGGAACTGGGGAAGGGGCTGGAGAACAGGGGTTGTGGGAGCAGCTGAGGGACCTGGGGGGGTTTGGTCTGGAGAAGAGGAGGCTGAGGGGAGACCTCATCCCTGTCCACAACTGCCTGAGAGGAGGCTGTGGGGAGGTGGGTGCTGGGCTCTGCTCCCAGGGGATGGGATGAGAGGAGATGGCCTCAGGTTGCACCAGGGCAGGTTCAGGTTGGACATCAGGGCCAATTTCTTCCCCAAAAGGGTTCTCAGGCCCTGGCACAGCTGCTCAGGGAGGGGGTGAAGATGTTTAAAAAACAATTGCATGAGTTTTTGAGGGACAGGGTTTAGGGGACAATGGGTGCTGTTGGACTCAATGATCTCCAAGATCTTTTCCAACCAGAAGATTCTACAATTCCCTGAGCTCTTTCTCCAGATAACCTCATTCCAAGGAGCTTTTTCCACCCCATCCCCTCTCCAGAGGACACTGGGATGCCCCGAACCACCTTGCAGTAAAGCAAGACGTGGAGAGGTGTCACCACAGCCTCTGCCTGCAACACCCACAACCCTCTGCTGCTCTGTAAGCACCCCCAGGAACCCCACTGCACCCCCAGATCCTCCTGGAGCTCTAAGGACCCTCAAGCCTGGCCCAGATCCCCACCCCAGGAACCCCACTGCACCCCCAGATCCTCCTGGGGCTCTGAGGACCCTCAAGCCTGGCCCAGATCCCCACCCCAGGAACCCCACTGCACCCCCAGATCCTCCTGGGAATCTGAGGACCCTCAAGCCTGGCCCAGATCCCCACCCCAGGAACCCCACTGCACCCCCAGATCCTCCTGGGGATCTGAGGACCCTCGAGCCTGGCCCAGATCCCCACCCCAGGAACCCCACTGCACCCCCAGATCCTCCTAAACATCCCACCCCCCAGACCCCTGGTATCCTGGTCCCCCCCACCAGCCCCCTCCGTAACCCGGTTATCCCTAGACCCGCCCCCCCCCAGCCCCCCGGTATCCCGGTCCCCACCCCCAGACCCTCCTTGCCCCCTCACCCCCAGCCCCCCGGTATCCCGGTCTCCCCCCCCCAGCCCCCTCCATAAGCTGGTTACTCCTGGACCCGCCCCCCCAGCCCCCCGGTATCCCGGTTCCCCCCACCCAGCCCCCTCCGTAACCCGGTTACTCCTAGACCTGCCCCCCCCTCCCCCCGGTATCCCGGTATCCCCCACCCAGCCCCCTCCGTAACCCGGTTACCCCTAGACCCCCCTCCCCCCGGTATCCCGGTTCCCCCCCCCTCCAGCCCTTCCTTGCCCCCTCACCCCAGCCCCCCGATATCTCGGTATCCCCCCCCCAGCCCCCTCCGTAACCCGGTTACCCCTAGACCTGCCCCCCCAGCGCCCCGGTATCCAAGTCCCCCCGTCCCCAGCCCCCTCGGTAACCCGGTTACCCCTAGACCCCACCTCCCCCCGGTATCCCGGTCCCTACCCGCAGACTCTCCGTGCTCCCTCACCCCCAGCCCCCCGGTATCCCGTTTTCCCCCCTCCCCAGCCCCCTCCGTAACCCGGTTATCCCTAGACCCGCCCCCCCCAGCCCCCCGGTATCCCGGTCCCCACCCCTACACGCTCCCTGCCCCCTAGACCCTCAGACCCCCGGTATCCCGGTCCCCACCCCCAGACCCTCTTTGTCCCCTCACCCCCAGCATCCCGGTCTCCCCCCCCCCCCCCCAGCCCCCTCCATAAGCCGGTTACTCCTGGACCCGCCCCCCCAGCCCCCCGGTATCCCGGTTCCCCCCCCCCAGCCCCCTCCATAAGCCGGTTACTCCTGGACCCGCCCCCCCAGCTCCCCGGTATCCCGGTTCCCCCCCCCCAGCCCCCTCCGTAACCCGGTTACTCCTAGACCTGCCCCCCCAGCTCCCCGGTATCCAGGTCTCCCCCTCCCCAGCCCCCTCCGTAACCCGGTTACCCCTAGACCCCCCCCCCCGGTATCCCGGTTCCCCCCCCCCTCCAGCCCTTCCTTGCCCCCTCACCCCAGCCCCCCGGTATCCCGGTATCCCCCCCCCAGCCCCCTCCGTAACCCGGTTACCCCTAGACCCCACCTCCCCCCGGTATCCGTTTCCCCCCCCCTCCAGCCCTTCCTTGCCCCCTCACCCCAGCCCCCCGGTATCCCGGTATCCCCCCCCCAGCCCCCTCCGTAACCCGGTTACCCCTAGACCTGCCCCCCAGCCCCCCGGTATCCAAGTCCCCCCCTCCCCAGCCCCCTCGGTAACCCGGTTACCCCTAGACCCCACCTCCCCCCGGTATCCCGGTCCCTACCCCCAGACCCTCCCTGCCCCCTCACCCCCAGCCCCCCGGTATCCCGTTTTCCCCCTCCCCAGCCCCCTCCGTAACCCGGTTATCCCTAGACCCGCCCCCCCCCAGCCCCCCCGGTATCCCGGTCCCCACCCCTACACGCTCCCTGCCCCCTCACCCTCAGACCCCCGGTATCCCGGTCCCCACCCCCAGACCCTCCTTGCCCCCTCACCCCCAGCATCCCGGTCTTCCCCCCCCCCCCCCCAGCCCCCTCCATAAGCCGGTTACTCCTGGACCTGCCCCCCCAGCCCCCCGGTATCCCGGTTCCCCCCCCCCAGCCCCCTCCGTAACCCGGTTACCCCTAGACCTGCCCCCCCAGCCCCCCGGTATCCAGGTCTCCCCCCCCCCAGCCCCCTCCGTAACCCGGTTACCCCTAGACCCCCCTCCCCCCGGTATCCCGTTTCCCCTCCCCTCCAGCCCTTCCTTGCCCCCTCACCCCAGCCCCCCGGTATCCCGGTATCCTCCAGCCCCCTCCGTAACCCGGTTACCCCGAGACCCCCTCCTCCCCTCAGCATCCCGGTGTCCCGTCCCCCCCCCAGCCCCGCCCCCTCCTCCCGCCGGTACCGGTGACGCAGGCGTTGACGGCCGTCGGCTTCTGCGCCGTCACCACGTAGTTGTAGGACATGGCGGCGGCGGGCGGGGACCGGTGGGACCGGGCGGGGGGGGGGGGGCCGGACAGGGAACGAACAGAGACCGGACAGGACGCGGCGCGCACCGCGAGCGCGGCCTCTCCGCCCGCGCCCCTCCACCGCCCCTTCCGCCCGCTCCCGTGACGTCACCGGAAGTGGCCCGGAGGACTTCGCCGCGCCGCTCTAGGCAGCTCGGAGGACCGCCAGGAGCAGACGAGACGACTGGTAGGGATGGAGGTGGAAAGGGGGGGAGCCCTGGCTGGGGGCGAAAAGGGGGGCGGGGGGCGATTCCCATTGGTGTCCCCCCACCCCATCCAGAGGGATCCTTCGTGGGTGCGTCCCCCGTGGTCCCGTGGATGGGAGGAGGCACCTGATGGAGAGAGGACCCCCCCCACCCTAGAAAAAAGGTCCTTGGGGGGGAGGGGGCACAGTCATCCTTGCCCCCCCCCCTCAAAAGGGGGAATCCCCCACCCTAAAAGGGGGTCCCTGATGGAGAAGCACCCACCCTGATCCCCCCCACACCCTAAAAGGGGGTCCCTGATGGAGAAGCACCCACCCTGATCCCCCCCCACACCCT